>CM076577.1:1314768634-1315026356 GCA_034641835.2 Pinus albicaulis
ACCTCTTGAAATTTCTCCTTTTACTCCACCGCTTCCAAGATGGGTCCACTCTACTCGGGATGCAGCAGGTTCTCTTGCAGGTGACCCTGCTGATCGACGACGTACACGTTCTCAATTTGAAAGAGCCTCTTCCTTATTGGCTCAAGTTCCAGAAAATTCTGATCCAGAAACCTTTGAAGAAGCCTCCAGTCATCTATCTTGGGATGAAGCTATGAATGAAGAATATCGTTCCTTATTGGCGAATGATACTTGGGATCTTGTTCCTCTTCCAAAAGGAAGAAAACTTGTCAGATGCAGATGGGTTTACAAAGCAATGTTTGGACCAGATGGAAAAGTGGATAGACATAAAGCTTGGCTTGTCGCTAAAGGATTTTCACAAGTTGCCAAAATGAATTCTATCTACCTTGTTCTTTCCCTTGTTGCCTCCTTTAAATGGGAAGTCCATCAGATGGATGTTAAATCCGCCTTCTTACATGGATATTTACATGAAGAAATGTACATGGAGCAACCCCCTGGATTTATCGAAAATGGCTCTAGCCTTGTTTGTCGCCTTAGGAAGTCTCTCTATGGTCTCAAACAAGGTCCTCGGGCTTGGTATGCCAAAATGGATAGATTTCTATTAGATAATGGCTTTTCTAGGTGTCATTCTGACAGCACTGTCTACACCAAGAAAGTGGGTAAGTCCTTCACCATCCTTGTTCTTTATGTTGATGATCTTATCCTTACTGGTAGTGATCTATACCATATAAACCATGAGAATTATAGCCTCAAAAAGAAGTTTGAAATGACAGACTTAGGAAACTTGCATTATTTCCTTGGTCTTCAATTCTTACAATCCAAGGAAGGCATTACCCTCTCTCAGTCCAAGTATGCCTGTGATCTTCTTCACCACTTTCACGTGGAAGACTATAAGCCAACCCCTTCTCCATTTTAGTCTGGATTCAAGATTTCAGTCACTTGTACCACCCCTGAAGTTGATGCTACCTTATACCGTCAACTTGTTGATAAACTTCTGTATCTAACCCATACCCTTCTTGACCTTTCCTTTGCTATTGGTCTTGTCGCTCAGTTTATGCACCAACGTCATGAAATTCACTAGAAAGAAGTTAAAATAATACTTTGATATATTCGAGGTACATTTCAGTTCGGAATTCATTACAGTGCAGGAGTATCTCCATTGTTGATTGGTTTCATTGATTCTGATTGGGCTGGTGACCCTAATGATCGGAAGTCTACTGCAGGGTATGTATTCACTCTTGGTTCATGACCTATTGCATGGCCTTGTAAGAAACAAAGTGCCATCTCTCTTTCTTCAGTCGAAGTAGTGTATTGTGGTGTAGTTGAAGCCAACAAAGAGGCCATGTGGCTTCGTCAGATCCTGTCTGAATTTGGTCTTCATCAGCAAAATCCAACTACACTTTGGTGTGATAATCAGAGCGCTATTCAGCTATGTAAAGATCTAATTCAGCATCAGCGTATGAAACACATTGAACTCCACATACACTTCATTAGAAAGCTCATTCATGATCATGTTCTTGAAGTGCAGTACTGTCCAAAAAATGATCAAGTAGCCGATATCTTTACGAAGGCTCTCAAAGAAGCGAAGTTTACCAAACTTCGATCCATGCTTGGAATTAAGGAAGGTTGTCATTAAGGGGGGATAGGCTCTAATGCCTCCTTCCTTCTCCTATTGTGTCACTTTTGTAAATCCTTCAATCCTATCCCAATTTATTCTTAAGGGGGGATGTTAGGATATTTCGACACATAGGAAATAGGCTCCTTTTGTGTCACCTTTGTAAATCCTTCAATCCTACCCCAAGTTGTTCTTAAGGGGGGATGTTAGGATATTACAACACATAGGAAATAGTTAAGAATAACTTAGTCTAGTTTAGAGTTAGGTAAAGTGTGTTTCTTTACCATGTACATTTGTAACTTATAATCTGAAGGTCACAATTTGTTGTGATCCGAAAGTTATCTCTCACCTCGGTATTAACGACACTTGATCCGTGGCTTAACACCTGATTGTTCCATGATCTCTATTTAAAGAGCATGGAGGGAAATTTTTCCAGTAACCATTTATGAGAGAAACATATGTAAATTTTATTTTTATATTAATAAATTGCCTGAAGTGGCCATGTTGGTTCAGGCCATGGACTGTTTCCCTCTTCGAGGGTTTTAACCACATGATTATACTAGTGTACTGATTTGTGATCTGTCTATGAGTGGTGACCTTTGGTTCTTGATCTAAGGAACTTACCCTGTAAATTCCTACAAGTGACAACTCTTTTGACCACTATTTCAGTCGCCACAAGCGGTAGCTGGATGAGAACCTCTTGTATTTTTGGATCCGCTTCGGCCACCATCTGTTGTATTACCTCAGCCTTTTGTTTTAATGGTTGCCTTAGTTCTTTAAGAAGTTGTTTTGTGGTCGCTGAGTGTTCTTAATTTTTCTGTATTTTGGTTTCAAGTGCATCTGCCTGGTCATACAGTTGTGTTTTTCCCTCCGAATCGCTGGCTTCTATGATTTCCTGGAATATTTTCTGAAGCTGCACTGAAATTGGTTGTGCCTTCATTGTTAATGAGTTGGAACATTTGTGTAACTGCTCCAAAAATTTATAAGCCTCTTTAAATATCATCCCAAGGGTTTCCTTTATTCCATTTACCTGCCTCTATCTCTCTGTGACCTTCTCAGCATATATCGTGGAAGGATCTGGCAATGTTGGCCTGGTTGCGAGCACTTCTTTGAATTCCTGGTTTTCTCTGCTCAAACTTGTGCATGCCATCTTCACTCGAATGGATATTTCAGCCATTGAGCATGTCGAAATATCCTCTGGATTTGTGCTATCCTGGGAAACAACTGTCAGCTAGAGGTCTTGAAATATATTTTTCACTTTCTCCTGTAGGGTATTCTTCTCATTTATGATTTTATTCCTCTCATCAGTAAGCGCAATCACTTGTTGTTTTTGCTTCTCGAACCTCCATTGGAGGTCGCTTTGCAGTCCTTCTACCTATTGTGCTGCCATCTGGATAAACCTATATAGTTGGCTAGCTCCCCAACTCTATAAGTTCTCAATGCCCAACATTTCCTGGGTCAGCTGTCTTTCTCTGAGTGGCTTCCCACTGGCGATTGATTTCTTTGAAAGTTCCCGTGGATACTTTGACTGATTTGGTTGCGGTAGCTGCGGTTCTGGAACATTCATACCAGTAGATGGTATGAACTATTGCAATATTAGATTTGTTTTCTAGAAAGGGTCTAGCTATGGTGGGGTGGGCATTGTATCAGAAGTGAAAGACCCTCCTTGAAATAATAGCTCTAGAAAGGTGCCCTGTCCCATCGTGGTTTGGTCAACCTCAGGTACTCCAGATGTACTCGAGTCAACTTCTGCCTCACCATTTGTTTTGGTCCCAAGTTTTATTGGATTTGAAATAGTCGATGAGGTGGACAGAGTGTGGGTGGGGTGGTCCTTGGTTGTGAATGAAGTGTGCGGTGAAGAAATATGCATATGAAGTGGAGATGATGTTTGAATGTTTAGAACTTAGATGTAATGTTCCCAATTAGCCACTGCTACTTGGAAAATTATAATTGCTCCATTTTTGAAATAAGAAGTAGGAAACACAATAAAATATATCCCAATGTGAAAAGGGATTGAGGTAGGAGGATAAAATAAAGCCTCTTTAGTGTGAAGAGGAGCAAAAGAAAGGAGCTAGCTATAGTTGACCAAGTCAACAGCGCTGTCACAAGGGAGGGAAAGCTACTAGGGCAGCGCAGTTTTGAAGAAGGAAATTGTTGAGAGTTTTAATTGGTGAATTAAATCTCTTAATATTTAATTTTTCAATCCGGGCTCGTAAACACAAGTTGCACTGCACTTCTTGATTCACGTTGTATGTCAGATTTTTAATGATTCCTTATGCTATTTGATTCGAGAATTGAGGCACTCAAAAATATCTATAAACACACACTCTTGAAAATAAATCAATTAATCTCTCCATGAAAATAGGAACAATCAGCGAATTCTAGTTTGAACATTGGAAATCCTTATTCAATCTATCTCAACATTAAGTCTGAAATCAAAGCCACTACCAAATCAATCAATAACTCACTACTTGCAGAAAAATCTCAAAAATCCTAATTTTGATCTTTGGAGGTCACACTCAAAAGGATTTGCCTAATCTGGGCAAATCTATGAACTGATTTCACACTCACACATTATCCCTAATTAACTCTGATGTCATATCAACTCACTATACTAGGGTTTAAGTGAAAAGGTGCACTATCACACTAGTTGGAATATCAATTTACACACAGACTTCAGTCATGACAACCTTAAATCCTTCATACCTAGGCAACCTATTTGTATATGTATCACTTACTTCTGGTAGTTTTTATTTCACAATTCTACCTTTCAAACCGAACTGAATCAGACTCAAGCTATCGGAATGCACAATTGTTCTCTGGGAATTAGCTTCAAATTAAAATTTTCCAATTATGCTTGGGAAAGGTTACTTAGGCTTCTATTACAATGAACATTTGGCAATAGGACAATGTCATGAATTTAATCAACACATGCCGCATCAAGATATAAAACAGAGACAAAGATGAATTTAACTCTTGAATTTCACAGTTGACATTATCATGGGAAATTATATAATCACTCTCTAGAATTTGAAAAAAGGTTTCAATTTTCAATGAATAATTGCTTTTGAATTAGGTTGCAAGGGTTCAATTCTTTTGTCACTCTTGTGGATGGAATCGTGAGGCTTTATGCTGCCAGGGTTTTTCTAGAAAGCAGATCCTGGAATATAAGAAACTCACTGCTTCAATCGAGATTGAAAATGCTCAATTTTTCTATAAAATAAAACCATAAAAATATTCAGTTTAAATTCACATGAAGGCGAAAAGAGCCATGAAAATCAACTACAGATAACAATGTCAAAATTCTCTGGCCAAATATTACATTGGGTGGCCTCTTGGCTCTTGGCCCTTCAAACCACTCCTCACTCTTCCTATACTTCTCACGTGCTCAGCTCTTGTTTTTCCTCACAAAAACACTCTTATTTATACATAAATAATGTATTTATTTCACCCCACAAATTTCTCCACCCAATCCTCAACTAAATCTAATTTAAATTCATTTTAGGTGTGGACTCAACAAAGTCCCATACATAGAATTCCTACTCCCTAAATTTGCTACCTAATTCTATTTTCCCTCATATACTTTTAAGTAAAAGAGTATATACAAAATCCTCACATTTTCTCCTAATTTATTAAAATAAAAAATTTAATTAATAAAATAATTAAAAGGTCTCACCCCCTATTTCACACAATTAATTAATAAGAATTGAGCTTGATGCTCCTGCATCAGATTCCCCAAGTAGAGAAGTTTTCATAGACTCCTGTCTATGGGGTATGTCACTTTTCTGTAACATTGTGACGGCCACAAGTCCTGATGACTTGCTCCCTCCAGGATTCCATACTCTATTCTGTCGCTGGTCCTTCGAAGTATCAACTCAATTTGATAACTCATCTTTCACTCTGTCGATTAGATTCCGTCGGTTTCTCCAACATTTTATTTCGCCAATTCCTCGGAGTAATTCTTCTTTGTCGAATTCTTTTGTCTCCAACTGAGCTGAATACTCAATTTCCTGCAATAGAAAATAATCAAGAACTCCTTCTTGATTACAACTATAGTCTTGGATTGCTTTTATAGCAACAACCCTCTTGTCCGGTACTATACCTGCATTCACCAACAAACTGTTAGTTTTAAAAAGGTAAGACCTATCGATCTCTTTTGATGCTTTAGGCATCAATCTCTCATCATCGACTTTATGGAACTCAATAGATTCTGTTCCGAACTGCTGGCTGCGTCCATCTTCATCCTGCTGATTCAATGTTTCTTTTATGTCCCTACAGACATAACTCCCTCGCTGCTTCTGATCTTCCATCTCAATGCCAAATAACTTCTACTCGATTTCTCTGATTTCGACATCATATATGTTAATGTCGTTTTCTATACCTACAGTTACATCATTATTTGAAAATTTATAAAATTCATTCAACGCCATAAATTTTAAAAATATTTCATCTCTATCATGCATAGTAACTATAATTTCTTCTGGATCACATTTTTCAAGTTTTTCTTCGCCATCAGGTTCCTTCAGCCACCGTTCCAAAAAATAGATTTCCATATGAAATCTTTTCAACACTTCATCACTACCTTCACTCTTCCTCTGGAAATCTTCCTGAGTTGTCCTGGTTTCAGCATCATTACATTGTAAACTTTTGTCAGCAATTTCATTAAACAAATAAATTTGTTTAACTCCTTGGAATTTTCTTCGACATTTCCATTTTTCTCCTGCTTCATAACAACTCCGACTTGCTGTCTTACCCCAAATAAGAATTCATTTATGATTTCTTCTTGTTGTAACAAATCAACACTTTCCTTCTCTAAAAGTAATTCTCTACCAGACTTTATCTCAAGAGCTTCATTCTCTTTTGTGACAGTTCCATCAGACTGCTCACCGTCTTTCGCACATCCTGCAAACATACGTAAACTGTGAGAAAAAATGTAAGGCTTCATGGCCTCATCTATTTCTCTCACCAACACATCTTCAGATGCTTCTGAACTATCCCAATAGTTCATGAGATCTTCCTCATTGATCTCTTCACCCAGAATGACACCATGTTCTGGGCCACAAATGGAAACATCTTTTTTTAACTCAGCCTCTCTGAGTTCTTCACAACTCAACATCTGCTCGAGCTTCCTCAGCTCTTCCATCAACTGTATGTTTACCTGCTTTTCCCTCTTTTTGTGTAGCTTCTGCCACTTCACCTTCTTTCTCATGGTCCAAACATGTGTCTGGTATTTCACATTTTCCTGCAACAACTCCATTAACAATTCAAGGTGAATTGTTATCTCAGCCTTCTCCTGCTTGTACTCTTCAGCCATCAAGTGTTCACATATGCCACTTACCTTGGCATTTTCCTTCTTCTCCCCTCTGCTGTGGTCTTTATTAGATCTTCGTAAATGACTATCAACAGTCATCTTCCCCTTCTTTGTGAACTGCATATGTTCACGTGTGGACTTCATTTAATCCACTTCCCTGCAATCCTTCACACTTGTCATTTACGTAATTGTCAAACACCGCTTAAGTTGAATGTTGAATTGCAATCATCAAACCATACCACCATTTGAAAACCATCTCTAACTCCCTTACACAAGCATCTTACCACAATTGATGTAAATGACTCAATACCACATACCATCTATTCCTTTCCAAATGGTATTTCTTTCCGAACCCCATTTGAACGATATCATTTACAAATGATCATTTCAAATTTGAATCCATTAAAGAATTTAAATAACATGAAGTTTGAACTAACATATATGATAGCTTACCCATTCATAGGTTACATCCATGTAGTTATTGACTCCACTCTATGCACACATCGTTGAAAAAATATCTTAATTAACGCTATCAATGATTTAACCCAAATCCCAATGCATTTTAAAACCATTGTAAGCCACATTTCAATGCGAACTTCGGCTATATCATTGGTCCTGCACATATATCATGTCAATGTTTTATTTCCATTTCAACCTGTGCATGCATCAACTCTATAACACAGGCAGTTTTGCGTAACTTCTCAACTCATTTCAAAACCATTTAAGCCAGATTTCATTTCACCTCCGTCAATTTCATTCAACCTGAAATAACATTCGACCCTTGGCAAAATCATTTGAACGCTTATTACATTTACAACCAAGCATCCATCAAACTTTATAATGCAATAAAATTGTGTAGTTTCCAATCTGTGTATGTAACGCAGTCATTGTCCACAGAACGGTTGACTAATACTTCCAATCTTCGTGGCTTCAAGAAAACTTCAGTGCATATAATAATTTATGAGTTATCAAGGACCATTGTGAATGGATATACTAAAATCTATATTTGGGATCCAATAAAAAAAAAATTTCCCACAATATTTGAGCCTACACTCTTCTCAAAAAACCAAGCACAAAACCATTTAACATTCACAGCAATGTTATCGGTCGCACGAAAATCATAAACATTTACAATACTATTATCGTTCTTCCAAATTCTCATGACCAAAGTGCAACGTTGACTTGTGCCTTGAACCATGACCTGCCCAATTCAGTACAGGATCACACCCAACAATCGATCCAATCGTAAATACTTACAAAATTTAGATACGACCTCTGTTAACCCAAATTGAATTTACCGTTCTGAACTCGACTTAACATAACCAACCTTTCATTACAGCGCCGGACAAGTAGTTCATCACGGAATTCTTTGCTTCACGGTTTCCACTGAATGCCGCAACCCATACATCCGATAATACATCTTGCTGGTGTTCAAATACATTATTTGCTTGCTATTCTTTTAATGGTTGTGCTGCGATTTCGTCCATCCTTCACACTCATAACTCCATCCCTCATTCACAACGCGAGAAATTGGAGACTGCTTCCACTCCATGCACCTTCCCAATGTATGCTATCCATGTTGGCAATCTTTCATATCGAAACGCCTCTCGTAGACATAGTCACAACGCTTTTCAATCTCCTGCACTCATATAAAGAAGAAATATTCATGTATAAATTGCAAATTCATGTCGCCACATAAGTCATCTCCCCACTCTGATACCAAATGATGCCGGGGTTCTGCTAGAAAGCAAATGCTGGCATACAAGAAACTTACTACTCCAATCGAGATTGAAAATGCTCAATTTTTCTATAAAATAAAACCATAAAAATATTCATTTTAAATTCACATGAAGGCGAAAAGAGCCATGCAAATCAACTACAGATAACAATATCAAAATTCTCTGGCCAAATATTACATTGGGCGGCCTCTTGGCTCTTCACCCTTCAAACCACTCCTCACTCTTCCTATACTCCTCACGTGCTCAGCTCTTGTTTTTCCTCACAAAAACACTCTTATTTATACATAAATAATGTATTTATTTCACCCCACAAATTTCTCCACCCAATCCTCAACTAAATCTAATTTAAATTCATTTTAGGTGTGGACTCAACAAAGTCCCGTACATAGAATTCTTACCCCCTAAATTTGCTACCTAATTATATTTTCCCTCATATCCTTTTAATTAAAAGAATATATACAAAATTCTCACATTTTCTCTTAATTTATTAAAATAAAAAATTTAATTAATAAAATAATTAAAAAGTCTCACCCCCTATTTCACACAATTAATTAATAAGAATTGAGCTTGATGCTCCTGCATCACTTTATACCAACTAACACACTAATTCAAACATCAGTCCGAGCTAGTTAAAACTTTGTTTTCAAGGAATACACACTTTCACTAAGGGATCTCACTAATTCAACTGCAAACCCTAATCTCATGCAAACAAGGCAAACTACAAACACTGATTTAAACATGCCAAAGGAATGGAGAAAAATCTCTGCTCAAAACTCCTCTATGCATCATCCATTTCCTTCCACCTAATCAACACACTGTCTCTTCGTGACTTGCTAGCTAAGACCCAAAAAGAACCTACAACTATCACTCTGCAATGAATCTAACTTCACACTCCTATTTTGTCTTAAGCAATGATAAGCCAAACTCTAAGGTAAACAAAAATCTACCTCTTCAACCCAAGTGCATCTGATTCAAGCAAAATTGTTCACTTAATAATGACATCTATCTATTACAGCAATTGAACTATGGTCTTCAAGCTATGCAACCATAAATGTGTCGCAGATTACTTAATGCATAGGGTCATTCAACACACAGAACAGTGAACCATTGAATCTTAATTGCAATCCGAGCTGTGCTCTGCTACTAGAATTGGTTTAGTGAAATGTTCTTATCAAAGGATTGAATCAAATGTATACAATCAAGCTTTCTTTATCCATGCAGAAATACAGTCAGCAATTTGTTTGTTTAGGGAGAGGACAGATTGTTTGCTCAACATTGTTTCTGGGAAATTCTCAAGTCAGAACGATGCACATGTGGTAACAAATGGAACGTAGTCTCTATGGGAGAAATCAAACACACCTTCAGCTATAATCACAGGGTTTTTAAGAGGACATTCCAATCTGATCCTGGGGATATAAAATTACTCTGCTATGGCAACGTAAACCCAATGTTGACATCGATTTCCAAAATCAAACAACTAGGCACTTGAGCATCTAATCAACAATGATTTTAGATTATAGAAACAGGAATTAAAGCCATGACACAATTCGATTTCAAGGAATAATTAACTTATGCAATCAAGAATTCGAAACAACGATATTTGGAAATTATAGAAAACGTACATTAATTCAAAACCAAATCATAATTCAATTTACTCTGCATTCCTACATTCAGGTCAACAGGATCTTGGGGATTCCGAAAAATGTAAATCAAGCATACATCGATTGTCACAAATAATTAGCTTTGCAATTTAAATCACCCAAATTTTGGACGCTTCAGAAAATGTAAATCCAACAATATAAATCAATTTTCACAACTACTTAACTCTGTAATTGGAATCACTGAATCCTCTAAGCTTCAGCAAAGGTGGAGTATGCCAAACATAAATCGATTTTCTTAACCAATTACTCTGTAATTCAAATCTTTGAACCTCTGGCAATGTAAATCAAAACAGAACAAATCGATCTGCAAAAATAATTAATGTTGCAATCAAGAATTTAACCACACAGTTCTTATGAATTACCTCTAACTACTCTACTAGACTGAACCGGCCGTGGTGGGCCCTGCCACACCCGGGAAAGCATTGATTACAAACTAATTCACACCTACAACAATCTGCTTAATAAACTCATCACACCCACGACAATCTTCAAGCAATCAAGAACACACCAGCATTTCAAATCGATTTCTGCTTTAGAACATCGGAGCACAACATAAATGGACAGCAGAAAGATGTAGTATATTAACCTTCCCCATCAAAAGGTGAGTCTCTGCCTTTATAGGCATGCTTAAGTTGCAAAATTAGTAGCAGTTTCATTACATGGTAGGGTGTTGGAGACCAGAGATATGGAATCCAAAAAATTAGCATTACCCTGTCCTAATTTACACTATCATTTCTCTATTACCAACTGCTTGCAGCTATAAGGAAAAAACGGTCCTAATTTTAATCAATCGAACTCCACCATGCGTAGAGTGGCCAGCGGGTCCTTCACCACTCTTGACTATGTTGAGGTGCTAGAAGGACATTGAATTTGCTGAGCTGGGGCTTGAGCTGGAGCTTCTTATGCTGGCATATCCATTATAGGATGTTTGAAGAGACATAACTTCCACCAAGTCAAAGAGCTAATCAACAAATCCTACAAGATATCCATCGTTTTGTCCATAGTGGTAAGTTGACAAATAAGTATATTACTAAAAATGACTAATACTAGCTATAGAATAGTGAAAACAATTATACTTGTACTGCCTTTTACCTTAAATAGGGATTGACGGAAGTTTGGCCATATTAGGGATAAAGAGAGGGAAAAGGGGAGTAGATATATGTCAAAAACTAGCAAAATGAGGCAAAGAAGGTAAGGAAGAAAAGACAAAAAGTAGCCTCAACATCTTGAATTAGTCCTTAGGTTGGTAGCTGATGATATTTAGGACATATGAAGGACAAATATGGAATAAAGGAATTGATATTTGACCATAACAGGGTTGTTTGGGGGATTTTGAGAAATCTGGAAAATTATGAATTTTACATAAATTGTCCTTAGTCCCCCCTGAATATATCCAAAACCGTAAGGTAGTTTTCAAAACTATTATGGGTTTAGTAAACTAGCTATACTAGGATCAAAACCCATGTGCCCAAATGTCTTCCTTTTCCTTAATATACACGTAAATTAAGGTGCAATGTGGTTGTTTAGAATGTTTTAAGATTTGGCAAAATTGGGTAATTTCCTTCTAGAGACCCATATGAATGAGCTGGGTGGAATCCAACTTATGGAGAGGTATAATAATATAATTTTTGATAATAACCTCTCCCGGATTCTCCGTAAGCACGCCGAAAGTGCCAAAGCCCCAAATTAGGCATTCCCATATTTAACTGGCTTGTGAGGGATTTCAGCGATGGAATCCTGTAATAAATGTACTTCAACAAAAACCATCATCAGTAAAACATCAAAAAATCATCTTTAATCATAGAGAAGTGAAGAAATTGATGATAATCAACCATAGAGAGTATTTGGCTAAAAGTGACAGAATTAGGGTATAGCACAGGCTAAAACCTAGGGTTTTAGGGTATAAATAGTGATGTTTCATAATGAAAACATGGGCATATATGAGGCCCAACATAAAATTCTCAAGGAAGCTACATCACCAATGAATGGGGCCTGGGATGGAGAAGCTCACCTAGGATAAAAAGGAAGGGATAGCAGCAAAGGATGCATTGATTCATACTTCTTGTTTTAGTCTTATGACTGATTGCAAGCTTCAGCTGTTTAGCCGAAGTTGCAGCACTATTTAGTGCAAGAGTTCTCATGCGGGAATTATAGCTTCATCATTGATATAGCTGATTGGAGAGCTAAGGAGGAGGACTTGAGTTCAATTCTCATCATCTATCTTGAGGAAAGCCATCCTCTGACCTTGACAGCGCAGTCACTTCCAGTGGATGCATTATTTCTGCAATAGCTACAGTAGCTGGGGTTGTATCTATCCATTTGTGCTTATTTCAGAAGAGGAGAAGGTGATTTTCACTCCAGGAGATCTATTGAGGGCGGCCTTGGGCCAATTCTTGTATTGTGTGTCCCTTTTAGAGCATATCAGATATTTCTCAATACAGAGTTCCTGGGTACAACGTTATTTTCTGCAGTGTTGTATCTTGTGTTGCTATTTTTCCGGAAACCCTTACCGGGGGGTCCTAATGTGTTTGTAAAAGAGTTCAATCCTCTAATTTCTGATTATATAATGAATGAAAGCTCTAGATATATGTTATTCCTGTTGATCAGCGGTTGTCATTGATGTCAACCCAAGCAGCACCAGGGGCTAACCCAATATTGCATGGGAATTTTGACCTACCAAATTAATATATTCTGGGTCAATAATTATTTTGATGGTTTCTACTTGTTGAGATGTTTCCGTTGATATATGGCACACCATGTAATTCTTCATGGTTTGAGAGATATTCATGTTTGAAGTTTGTACCCCCAGTTAGTGTGTTAAAACCCCACCGGGTTGGGGCATGGGTCATTGAAAAGTCATAATTAATATTTTTTAAGCTCCTAAAATCCCTCCCACATTCACTTGTTGAAGCCCCTCTCAACTTAAGCATTTATATAAATTGTGATCCTCATTTCCTCCTTCTGTAAGGGTTTTTGCCATCTGAAACAGGTCATCGTGGTATTTTTGCTCTAACGTTTTTTCTACGAAGGTTTAGAAGCTGAAATTTTAATGAGGAAAAGCCAAAATCCTGAGGAAGGTGCTGTAAAAATTTCAAATCAAGGTACACAACATTTTTGGAGATATGATCTGTGGAAGTCAGGGTTTTTGCAGGCTCCTGAAATTCATCTCAAAGAAGTGACCTTGGTAAAATCGTCATAAATATCTCTCTGAGTATCGGATTGGAATTCTGTAAAAAATGGAAGATATTGCATAGTCTGTACTTTTCTCTCTATCAATTTCAGAGCCAAATAAAGAAAAAATGACACGTGACACGACGTACAAGTGCTCTTTGCTGAAACAGTCCATAATTAGGGCATTGTGAGAGATTAGGTATAACTCTCTCTTGAAGAATCCAAATTGGGTCAGACCTATGGCATTGGAAATACGACTCAAAGGACTACTACAAGACCAAAAATCAGATATTGAGGATATGAAATAACAGAGATACACCACATTCAATATTGAGCTCCTAGAAAGCAAGAAAAAGCTAGATCATGTGTTGTCAAGGATTGCAAAGGACCAGACTTTCTACGGTAGAAAAGCAAAGCAAGGTGCAACAGAGGGTAGCATGACAAGAGCAGCAACCAAGGTGCATAACAGCAGAAAGAAGTTCATCATATGAAGTCTTCAAGTGGGCAGCACTGCATACAATCATTGTAAAGGTATCATTGTACTAAGTCATTGTAAATACATTATTGTAAAAATTGTACTAGTGTCTATCTGCCAAGGGTTGAAGAGGCAATGTTGGGAGGTCTAGGATCATCATTAGGTGGTTGTGTCAAAGTTTGGGTTATGGTCTAGTATATCTTCTTCTTCTACATCATTCTATATCATTGTAAAGTGGACCATTTTCCCTGGTACGGGAGTCCATTCTTCTTTTATTCTTCTATTAGGTGGTAGGGTGGTGCTAGGGTGAGTTGTAGCTCATTGGGTGTTGGGGCATCCATTCAATTGACTACTAAAGAATCTCGGGCATTGGAGCATCCATCTAGTGGGAGCTGGAGAAGAATGCTTTTCTATATTCTAGGAAGTTGGAGCTTTATTTTCAATTGGAGTTGAATATTAAAGAATTATTAGAAAAGCATTAGGTGGTTTTTGTCCCAGAGTGGGTTTCTACCTTAAAAACTGTGTGCATTTGTGTTCCTCTTGTTTGCTGCTATCATTGTACAAACACTGATAATAATTGAAGATTAACTAATGCTCTAATTGAAAGGAATACTAATTCACCCCCCCTCTCAGTATTTCCAACAATTCCTTCTATTGCTGTAGTTGTCATAATAAAAATAACGTTGTTGCTGCCTCCAGCATTTCTTTTTATGATGTACTGGGGTTGTGATGATTTTTAGCATATTTTAGTTGGGGAGATTTTTTTAATGTAGCTACAGTTATTTTTTTCTGATGCCATTCTATATTTAAGCTACATACAAAATATTTTAGAGGATCCAAGCCTTGGACTGCGTTATTCTTGCACTGGTTTTCATATACAGCGTCCTCATTGGAGATATTGCCGAAATTCCTGAAAAGGAATATTACAGTGGTATCGGAGCTCTGCTCTTGGCTCAGCTTGTGGGGGGAGATTTATCTTCAGGATGGATAAGGAATACATCTCAAGGCTAATACTTCAAACCCTGTAGAACATTGCAAGGGATCTCAAGGAGATGAGGCATGAAGAGGACTCTTTAGGGTTTTTCCATAAGGCAAGCACCAACACTGCAAATGGCATGGGACATTCAATTGCATCACAATGCTCCACCATGCCTTCATTTTTAACTGAAGGAGATAAGGAGGGTTATCTAGGGGAATATTTTGAAGAATATGAACTCTAGTCTCAAAGGTTCAAGGAGCACTTGAGCTTTCAGGAGTTTTTCCTGATCAAGGATGGAAGGAGGAATTATCCTCATCAAAAGGAGGATAACTTGATGCAGGGATCAGCCCTACAATGCAGTATGGTATGGTTATTCTTGCCCACATTTTATGGGACACCTAAGTGTAAAACAAAAGCATGGGTAGAGAAGCTGGACACATACTTCCAGCTCCACAAGGTTTCTGAGATAGAAGCTATCAAGATAGCTGCATTGCACCTGGAAGGGGAAGCTCAAGATTGGTGGTTTCATGGACTGACCACACTTGGGCATCATCATATCACTTCATACTCAGCTTTCACCAAGAAGCTAGTGGAGAGGTTTGATGCAAGGGATCCGAAAGCCCACTTTGCGAAGATAACCAAGCTCAAGCAGGAGGGAGATCTTGAGGATTACATTGTTGAGTATCTACAACTTTCAGTGATGGTATCCAACCTCACTATGAGCAAGGAGGTATGCATGTTTTTGAATGGGATTGCTGAACCATTACAAGGGTTGGTCAAGTCTACCAAACCAACCACACTCCTTGAAGCTGTGGAGAAAGCTAGAGATCTACAACACATCTTGCCCAGGGCAAGAACCTTTTTGCAGTAGAAGACCCACTCAAGGCCAAGGGAGATAATCTCTATTCAGGATTTGGAGGGGAAATGTGTTACAGGGGAAGCACATCATATCAAGACCTTCTCCAAGAAGTATGTCAGTGCTGTACAACCCATAGAATACTTTTCTCCAAGAGGAGGAGTTGTTGCAGCATTAAGAGGGGTCCCAAAGTATTTGACCTTGAGGGTGAGAGGCACCATCATGGGGAAAAGAGTTTCTGTATTGATAGATAGTGGAGCCACTCATAATTTTATTGATGCACAACTGGTACACAAGAGAGGAATTCCCATGGAGGAGTTTGAGGGATTTTCATTTTTGGTCCCAGGAGCCATGACTCTGCAATGTGCCAAGTATGTTCCAGCACTGACCATTACTATGGGTACCTATACTTTGATAGACCACTTATTTGTGGTAGATATTCCAGACACAAATGTCATATTGGGAGTCTAGTGGTTATTCACTCTTGGGAGAGTTACCACTAACTGGAGAACCTTGGAGATGGAATGGACTAGAGGAGAGGATGGCCAGCAACAAAAGATCAAGGGTATGAACACATATCCCCCTCAGGTTGTTTCAGCACATAGGATGGAGGCAGATCTACGTAAATGAGATGTTGAATGGGTAGTGGAGTTGCATATATCCGAGGTGAAGGGAAAGGACTCACCGATGCATGTAGATGTTCAATCTCTTTTGGACCGGTATTCTACAGTGTTTGGGGATATCCCACCAGGGAGACCTCTTGACCGATGGTTTGAACACACCATTGAGTTGGAACAAGGGGTCCAAGGAGTAATCACCACTCCTTATAGACATCACAAGGCTTATAGGGATGATATCGAAAGAGCTATCCAAGAGTTGCTAGCACTAGGGCACATCCGGCCTAGTACTAGTCCTTTTGCTTCCTCAGTGGTTTTGGTAAAGAAGAAAGATGGCACATTGACGATGTGCATTGATTATAGGGCCTTGGACAAGAAGACTATGAATAACAGGTACCCTATACCCAGGATAGATGAACTCATGGATGAGCTAAGGGGATCCAAATACTTCTCCAAGATTGATTTGAGGTCTAGGTACCATCAAATCAAGGTGAGGGAGCAAGATATCCCCAAGACAATGTCCAGGTGTCACTATGGGTATTTTGAGTTTCTGGTAATGCCATTTGGATTGACTAATGCTCCAACAACTTTCCAATCCTGCATGAACCACATCTTTCAGGGTCATTTGAGAAAGTTTGTGTTGGTCTTCTTTGATGATATTCTGATCTACAACCGCACTTGGGAGGAGCACTTGTAGCATATTGAGACAGTCTTACATATCCTTAAGGAGTAGAAATTCTATGCCAAGCTCTCCAAATGTGAATTTTGCCTCACATAGATGTTGTATTTGGGGCATATCATAGGAGTGGATGGAGTGAGGGTACATGAGGAGAAGATTCAGGCTATCATAGATTGGCCTGAACCTAGGAATGTTACATAACTCAGAGGGTTTGTGGGCATATGCACTGATTATCGGAAGTTTGTGATAGGATTTTCACAATTATCAGCACCACTTACAGACTTGACAAAGAAGGGGGCTTTCCATTGGACACCTACAGCGCAAAAATATTTTGATAAGCTTAAAGAGGTAATGAGTAGTTGTCCTGTTTTGGTTTTACCTGGCTTCTCTCAACATTTTGTGCTAGAATGTGATGCATCAGGTGAAGGTATTGGGGCAGTCTTGATGCAAGGAGGGCGTCCTATAGCCTTTGAGATCAAGAATTTTCTCCCTCATGAGAGGTTATACCCCATCTATGATAAATAAATTTTGGCTATCATGCATGCATTATCCAAATTCCGGCAGTATTTGGTGGGGAATAAGTTCAAGGTGAAGACTGATCACAACAGCCTTAGATTCTTTCTTGAACAGAGGCAACTTCAGGAGAGACAACAAAAGTGGGTGAGAAAAATCCAAGCTTATGACTTTGACATAGAATATGTCAAGGGGAAGAGCAATATAGTAGATGATGAACTTTCCAGGAGGCCTATAGCGCTATCCTTGAGGGGCATGGACGCAGATTGGAAGGCTCAACTCTTAGTTGAGTACTCCAAAGATGACTTTGCATGTGGGATACTTGATGGGGTGGTATCAGATGAGAGATTTAGAGTAATGGATGAGGTTATCTATTACAAGGATCAGATCTACTTGGATAATAATTCTAAGCTCAAGGAGAAGATATTATTGGCCTCACATGATTCACTACTTGTTGGGCATCAAGGTTTCACAAAAACTTACAGATCTATCAGGGAGATATTCTCATGGAATGTTATCAAGGAGGATGTGCTCCAGCATGTCAAGGAATGCACCACTTGCCAACAGAATAAGGGCACACTTATTCTGCTGGGTTGTTGCTGCCACTACCTATTCCGGATGGGAAGTGGAAAAGTATCTCTATGGACTTCATCACCGTCTTACCAACAGTGCAGGGTAAGGACTGTATCTTTTTTGTTGTTGATAGAATAACAAAGTACTCTCATTTATTTGCCATTTCTTCACATTATACTGCTTCACAGGTAGCTAAGCTCTTCTTCAAAGATGTATTTAGACTCCATGGTCTCCCTAGGACCATAGTGAGTGATTGGGATAGCTGCATCATGGGTGGATTTTGGCAGGAAATTTTCCGATTAGTGGGGACTGATTGGACCCCAAGTACCATCTATCACCCCCAAACTGATGGGCAGACTGAGATAGTGAACAAGTGGCTAGAAGGCTACTTGAGGAACTATGTGGCAGGGTAGCAGAAAGCTTGGTTGCATTGGCTCCACTTGGGGGAGTATTGTTACAACACTACTCACCATATCTCTATTGGCATGACTCCATTCCGAGCCTTATATGGGTATGAGGCACTTTCATTTGCTGATGTGATGTTTGGGGAAAGTAAAGCTCCAAGGGCAAGGGATTAGATTCAAGAGAACTAGGACATACTCAGGGCACTCAAAGATAACATTGCCACTACTCAGAACCAGCAGAAGATGTATGCAGACCATGGTTGGATAGAGAGACAGTTTGAGGTGGGAGATCTTTTCTACCTATGCCTTCAGCCTTACAAATAGTCCACACTTAAGGTGAAGGGAGCTGAAAATCTCAAACCACATTTCTATGGGCCATACAAGGTGAACAGGTGTATCGGTAAGGTAGCATATGAGCTGGAGCTTCCTAAGGGGAGAAATATCCACAATATCTTCCATGTCTCTTGCCTCAAGAAGGCCATTGGGAGGAATGTAGTTGCCAACATGGAACTTCCTCCTATTGATGATGAGGGCCATTTGATCTTGTAGCCAGAAGCAATATTAGACACAAGGGAGAGGCAGTTGAGAAATAGAGTCATCAAAGAATATCTGATTCGATGGAGGAGTCTACCGGATGAGGATGCCACTTGGGAGGGAGAGAAGATCTTGCAGCATCCTTATTTACTATTTCTTGTGTTCAAGCAAATTTTGAGCGGGGAGGACTGTAATGTTCCCAATTAGCCACTGCTACTTGGAACATTATAATTGCTCCATTTTTGAAATAAGAAGTAGGAAACACAATAAAATCTATCCTAGTGTGAAAAGGGATTGAGGTAGGAGGATAAAATAAAGCCTCTTTAGTGTGAAGAGGAGCAAAAGCAAGGAGCTAGCTATAGTTGACCAAGTCAATAGCATTGTCACAAGGGAGGGAAAGCTACTAGGGTAGCGCAGTTTTGAAGAAGGAAACTTCTCAAGGAAGCTACATCACCAATGAATGGGGCCCGGGATGGAGAAGCTCACCCAGGATAAAAAGGAAGGGATAGCAGCAACGGATGCATTGATTCATACTTCTTTCTTTAGTCTTATGATTGATTGCAAGCTTCAGCTGTTTAGCCAGAGTTGCAACACTGTTTAGTGCAAGAGTTCTCATGCGGGAATTCTAGCTTCATCATTGATATAGCTGATTGGAGAGCTAAGGAGGAGGTATTGAGTTCAATTCTCATCATATATCTTGAGGAAAGCCATCCTATAACCTTGATAACACAGTCACTTCTAGTGGATGCGTTATTTCTGCAGTAACTGCAGTAGCTGGGGTTGTATCTATCCATTTGTGCTTATTTTATAAGAGGAGGAGGTGATTTTCACTCCAGGAGATCTATTAAGGGAGGCCTTGGGCCAATTCTTGTATTGTATGTCCTTTTTAGAGCATATCAGATATTTCTCAATAGAGAGTTGCTGGGTATAGCATTATTTTCTGCAGTGTTGTATCTTGTGTTGTTATTTTGCCGGAAACCCTTACCAGGGGGTCCTAATGTGTTTGTAAAAGAGGTCAATCCTCTCATTTCTGATTATATAATGAATGAAAGCTCCAGATATATGTTATTCCATCTATTTATATAGTTTTCATAATAAAAATAATGTTGTTGCTGCCTCCGGCATTTCTGTTTTATGATGTACTAGGGTTGTGATACTTTTTAGCATATTTAAGTTGGGGAGATATGTTTAATGTAGCTAGAGTTATTTGTTTCTGATGCCATTATATATTTAAGCTACATACAACATATTTTAGAGGATCAAAGCCCTAGACTGCGTTATTCTTGTAATGGTTTTCTTATACAGCGTCCTCATTAGAGATATTGCTGAAATTCCTGAAAAGGAATATTACATTAGAACAGGTCGAACACAGGCAACACAGAGGTAGTTTAGGTGTCAAAATCTAGCTCTTCTTGAATTAGTATGCATATAGCTATAGGTTGGGGTTGGTATTCCCCTGTGAGATCAAATACTTGTTTGGGTGCCATAGTCCGTTCTTTATTTGGTTTGGGTGCAGTTACTGGAGGCTTGGTTTCCTTGGTCTTGCGAATTGGAGTGACCATGGTTAGTGATGAGGAATTGAATGTGGTGGATGGCAGGGCAGTGATGATGGGGTTGGTTGTGGATGGGGATGTATATTTCAATGTCTGGAACTAAGAAAAAGTAGGAAATATAGTAGATGTGCTTGTAAGAGTTTTTATTACCAGGTTGAAGCCTTTTACCCATGTATCGAGTTGGTCCAGTAGTGGTCGTAGTTGAAATTGTGAGGTCCTCTGTGCTGCTTCTTGTGGCATCTCTCCTGGGATTTCTTTTGGTAGAATTTTCTCAAATAATTAATGTGGGATCCTGCATCTGACTTCCATCTCCGCTCTTGGCCACGAACAAACCTTTGTGTGGAAGGCTTCCTCCTCTACTTGGAACTTCAGTGGCCACATTTGGAAAGTGTTCTCACCCATGCAACTTGGTTGGATATAAGTCCTATTATGGGTTACTCCAAACTATATTTGCAGCGAGTATCTATCTAATATGTCCCTTGGAACCCTTTTCTAGCTCCCCACCACGTCGACCATATGTCTGTACCAATATGTGAAGGCCTCTTCATTGACTTCTTTGGTACTTGGATCTCCCGATACTCTCTATGGTGTGAACCTTAGTGCCATTGGTTGGTCGTGAGTGTTTTCTCCAAGCTGTCTGATCCCTGGGTGAGTCCAATTCCACATTGCAAAGGCCATGATGATATAACCATAGATGAATCCATGGCTCGCCTATAGTTATCCTCGCAAGCCTCAAATAGTTCATTCAACAGGAATGTGCACTAGTTCAACTATGCTCCTTGAGTGCAATGTTCCATGACTGAGATTGTGTCCAGGGTGCATTCTCCTTTAGTGTAGTGCCTCATTGTTTTCCCAACTATCAGATAGCAGGAAAATTTCACCGCTGGGTTGTTGATGAGGTTGATTTTTTCTCCCGTTCCTCCTCTTTTGGTCTCATAATTTTTGTAGTAATAACAATCTCCTGTATTTTTGGCTCTCTTAGACACATTTTGGAAGGCCATTGAGATGTCGATTCACTCCACTGATAATCCTGTAAGTCTGTGGATGTCCTATGCATGAATTGGGATCTCCCTCCCAAGTCACAATGTTTTGTTCTGAATTCTACTCATCAGAAACTTCGTACACTGCATTACTGCTCTCGTTGTTCCAAATACTGAGAGGCTCTTGAGGTTTAGTATATTTGACCTCTGAATACCTCTGAATTATGGGTTCATCCTTGTTGCTTCACCTCCTCCCTCCATTTCATAATTCTCAATATACACTTGTCTCTTCATGGTCGGGAATTGATACGAGTTCGTGAAGTTTGCATCTATTAACGAGGCATTCCTATCAAGACTCTGTCAATGCTCGGGAGAAATTTCCAGGATGGGAGCGACTTTGGTCGGATCTTGTGCAAGAGGAGATAAGTCGAAGTACCAGGGATGGATCTTCATCAAACAACTTAGATGAAGAAAATTTTTCTTTGGCTACCAAAGCAAGGAAGCGGAAGAGCAAGAAGAATGCTTGTCAATCCGGTGCGAAAGGAAAGAAGCAGGACATGCCCAAGGTGAAGTGCTTTCACTGTCACCAACACAAACATTACGTCACTAATTGTCCACAGAAGAAGAAAAATAAGCAGGCTGTTGGATCTACAGCTGGAGAAGCCTTAGCCTCGCAGTTTGAGCTGGATTTTTTGCTGATCGCATGCTTGGTCTCAAGTATGATGGGTTCAATGTGGTTTCTTGAAAATGGTGTGTCTTTTCATATGACCGAAGACAAAGATTTGTTTACTGATCTAGATGAGAAATATCTTGGAGTGCACATCGAGATGGGAAATGATGGTAGATACAGTGCGACTGGTATCGATACCATTTCCTTTGAGAGGGAGTCTGGTAAACCCTTCGTATTGAAGGAAGTGATGCATGTTCTAGGATTGAAGAAGAATCTGATCTCGGTGGCAATGTTAGAAGACAAGGGATATGATGTTGTCTTTAGCGAGGGAAAGGATTTCCTGCGTAGCAAGGCAACTGGTGAAACCCGGAGGATAGGGGTTCGAGTTAAGAACCTTTATCAGTTGTAGGTAGATGGCTGTGCAGAAATGGCAGGCAATGCAGAAGGAGTGGTGAGACAGGATGATGGCGAGCCGTGGCATAGGAGATTGGGCCACCTTCACCATGGAGCTTTGAAAATTTTGCAGCAGATTTATACCGGGCTTCCCAAAGGTACACTTGCGCAGTCAGATCAGTGCAAGGGATGTACTTTGGGAAATTTTTTGAAAGCCACCTTTCACGAGAAGGATAATCGCGCCACGATGATCAGGGCCTACCCATACACTTGTGGGCTGAGGCATGCAATACTTCAGTATATGTGCAGAACCGTTGTCCTCATAGGATACTTGGCATAGTACACCCGAGGAGGCGTTTCCGGGTAGGAAGCCTAATATTTCCCATTTGATGATTTTTGGTTCACCTGTTTACATTCATGTGACTAATGATGCCAGGAAGAAGCTAGAGCCAACCACAGAGGTTGGGATATTTTTGGGGTACACTGATACACCCCACAACTATCGTGTGTATTTTCCAGACAGTCACAAGACTGTTGTGCGAGGGGATATCAAATTTCATGAGGAGAAAGCCATGAAGTGTTCGCTTGAGAGGGAGCCACACTTGCATGTAGATGAGGAGCTATAAGTTCCTAAGGATGAGCTTCAGGATGTGGATCAACCACAAGATGAGGTTCATGGAGTGGAAGAGACCACTCATGCAGTGCCAACCATCAGAGGGTGGAAGCGCACTACAGAAGCTGAGCGATTGGCTTAAGATGCAGAGAAGGTTGTAGGAACACCTACATCACAGCGCAGACAGAGACAGCCATCTGACCGGTACACTGGATACATGGCTCTTATGAGCCAGTTTATCATGACAGAGCCATCCTATTTCGAGGAAGCTGTGGAGGATCCCGCATGGGTACATGCCATGGTGGAATAGTATGATTCGATTGTCAGAAACAGGGCATGGGAGATTGTCCCAAGGCCAGAAGGGAAATCAGTGGTAGGTTCGAGATGGATCTACAAAGTGAAGTAAGCATCTGACGGGAGTGTGGAGAAGTACAAGGCAAGATTTTTTGCCCGAGGCTTCTCACAGATTGAGGGGATCGATTAGGAGGAAACCTTTGCACCTGTCGCAAGGTATTCTTCCATACGGACGATCCTAGCTCTCTTAGCGCAGATGGGGTGGCACATTCATTAGATGGATGTGAAGACTGTGTTCCTCAACAGGGTGATTGAGGAGGAGGTGTACATAGAGCAGCCCAAAGGTTTCGAGATCTTCAGCAGCGAGTCACATGTGTGCAGGCTCAAGAGAGCGTTGTATGGGTTGAAACAAGCACCTCGTGCTTGGTACACATCGATCGACAGTTACTTTACCAGACTTGGATTCTCCAAGAGTGAGGCAGATCCAAACCTATACCAGATTGTGGTGGAGGGTAAGTCGCTGATCATTGTACTTTATGTATATGATTTGATACTGACCGGTGATGAACAGTTGATACTCTCATGCAAGGCTGATCTTGCAAAAGAGTTTGAGATGAAGGACTTGGGCCTCCTTCATTATTTCATGGGATTGGAAATTTGGCAGCACAGTGATGGACTGTTTGTGTCTCAAGGCAATTATTCCCAGGAGATACTAGAGAAGTTCAGCATGCATGGATGCAAGCCTATTGATACTCCTCTTCCTGGTGGTTGGAGGAAGGAGGATGCTACATCGGCGGATGTAGTGGATGCCACTGTTTACCGACAGTTGGTGGGGTCGCTCATGTATCTGGTCAATACACGAACCGACATATGCTACCCAGTAAACCAGCTTTCACAAGCTATGGTTAAGCCTACCAAGCTCTTTTGGAAGGCGGGGAAGCATGTATTAAGATATCTCAAAGGGACATCAGGATATGGACTTTGGTACAAACAGTCGGATTAGGTGAAGCTGTGTGGCTTCATGGATGCAGATTTGGCAAGTAGCCCAACGGACAGAAAGAACACATCTGGAGGAATTTTCAGTATCGGGTCAACAAAAGTTTCTTGGTACAGTAGGAAGCAGAGATCCGTGGCAATCAATTCAGCAGAGGCTGAGTATATGGCAGTGAGTTTGGCTGCATGCGAGGCTATATGGATGAGGAAGATCCTGGTCAGGTTGTTCGGTTCACACTTGGATCCTACTGTAATATATTTTGATAATCAGAGTTGCATCAAAATCTCGGTTAATCCAATATTTCATGATAGATCTAAACACATTGACATCCGGTAGCATCATATCAGAGATTGTGCGCAGCAGAAGATCATGTTACTTTCATACATTCCTACGGAGGATCAAGATGCTGATATCTTGACGAAGGCGCTCACCAGGAGAAAATTCGAATACCACAGAGGTAGGATCGGGGTGGCAGATAATCCCTATCTTGTTGAGAGGGAGTGTTGATATTGCAACAAGATGATGAGCTTAGTGGAAAGAAGTCACCTTCACTAAGTGGCATGGTGCTATTTTTGGTGCAAAAAGTCTATTTTTAGACATGTCGATCATATTCTATGAGTTGCAGGATGCTATTTGTGGATGGTTGGTCAAGTTGGAAAAATATATGGACTTCTATTTTTAGACATGTTGGGCGGAATCTATTTTTAGATTGCCAGTCTAAAAATAGATATGTCGAATATTATTAGCTCTTAATAATATTTGACTCTAAACATTATCTTATTCTCTTGGAGCACTTCAGTTAAGTGCACAGATGTGGCACAGGAGCTGACAGAAGGAATTACACTATTCCTGAGGGTTAAGTGGAGCTATTGCATGGAGACTTCAGTTAGAACTCATGTGAGAGATTTTGGTGGAGTTGATTGAGGAAGTTGATGGAGTTGTGTTCAGTTTAACTGAGTTAAACATAGTTGAGCTAGTTGTATCTAGTCTAACTGATTGATACACTAGTGAGAGTGGTGTGAATTAATTATTAATTAATTCACTAATTATAAACTCATTAATCAACTAAAGAATACATCAGTTAACTTCAGTGCATGGATAGTTTCAGTGGAGACCAGTGGAGAGATAGGTGAAAGAGCAGTGTGAATATCATTTATGACTATACTGGTGCGTGAGGTTGCACCACACATTGATGGAGATGCCAATGAGGATTGCACTGTGCATACCAGGTGGATTCGAGTTCATTCAGAGCCAATATTCAGCAAGGATTGCGCAGTAGAGGCAGGCTAATAGGTGGCAGAGATTGGAGCATGTGTTTTGCTAGATCGGACCTGATTAGTGTGTAGCAATTGGAGATTGTAATGAGAGCTTGTGAGGAGCTTTGTATAATGATTGTTACATGATCTCTATGAGATATAATATACATATATTTTGGGGTTTTCGGCTTTAAGCTTTCCCATAAAATACTGTGTTGATATGTGTGATTGTTTATGGTTTTAATGTGCGCATGCGATTGCTTTTATTTCCTGAATTAATGATCAATGGTAGAAGAGATTTTGTATTGTGCATGAAGTTAAAATAGTGTGTGATCAGGATAATATCGGTGTATAACATATTATTTATCAAATTTATACATGGTATCAGAGCGATATTGATTGTTGGAGCAATTGCAAAACATTGAAGCGGTTGAGTTTTGAGCTGGTGGAATTCGAATTTGCAGCAGTGTTTTCTTGGTGTCAAAGTTGAGATGTCTTTCAACGGATTGCGATTGGATTATGCCTTTGAGGGAAGCTCGAATTATATTGCATGGAAGGACAGGATGGAGGCGGTGCTGGATGACAATGGGTTGAAGGAGTTCATAGATGCAGAAATTCCAAAACCTGCTTCTGGCGATGCTACCGCACTTGACGCATGGAAAAAGAAGACAACAAAGTGTCGAAGAATTCTGTTGGAAGGTGTAAAGGATCACATAGTGTCCAGCCTTCATGGTAAGGCTTTTCCATTCTTGATTTGGAAAGCGTTGATAGACTTATTCCAAAGCAAGAGCGACCAGAGGAATTTGGCGCTCAAGGATAAACTCATAAACATAAAAATGGAGAAAGGCAACAGTATGCCCAAGTACCTGACGAAGTTCATCCAATGCAGGGATGAGATGGGAAGTGTGGGGGTGACTGTAGATGACGAGGAATTGGTGAGCTTGGCTCTCCTTGGGCTTTCAAAGAGTTGGCATTCCTATCAGGACTTTGTCAATGGTTGGGAGAAATTTCCAGGATGGGAGCAACTTTGGTCAGATATTGTTCAAGAGGAGATAAGGCGAAGTACTGGGGACAGATCTTCATCAAAGAACTCAGATGAAGAAAATTGCGCTTTGGCTGCCAAAGCAAGGAAGGGGAAGAGCAAGAAGAATTATTCTCAATCCGGTGCGAAAGGAAATAAGTATGACATGTCCAAGGTGAAGTGCTTTCATTGCCACCAACACGGAAATTACGCCACTAATTGTCCACAGAAGAAGAAAAATAAGTAGGCTGTTGGGCTTGTGGCTGGAGAGGCCTTAGCCTCGCAGTTTGAGCTGGATTTTTTGCTGATTGCATGCTTGGTCTCAAGTATGATGGGTTCAGTGTGGTTTCTTGACAGTGGTGCATCTTTTCATATGACCGGAGACAAAGATTTGTTTACTAATCTGGATGAGAAAGATCTTGGAGTGCACATCGAGATGGACGATGATGGTAGATACAGTGCGACCGGTATCGGTACCATTTCCTTTGAGAGGGAGTCTGGTAAACCCTTCGTATTGAAGGAAGTGATGCATGTTCCAGGATTGAAGAAGAATCTGATCTTAGTGGCCATGTTAGAAGACAAAGGATATGATGTTGTCGTTAGCGAGGGAAAGGCTTTCCTGCGCAGTAAGGCAACTGGTGAAACTTAGAGGATAGGGGTTCGAGTTAAGAACCTTTATCAGTTGCAGGTAGATGGCTGTGAAACAATGGAAGACAAGGCAGAAGGAGTGGTGAGCCAGGATGATGGTGAGCTGTGGCACAGGAGATTGGGCCACCTTCACCATGGAGCTTTGAAAATTTTGCAGCAGATTTCTACCGGGCTTCCCGAAGGTACACTTGCACAGTCATATCAGTGCAAGGGATGTAATTTGGGAAAATTTGTGAAAGCCACCTTTCACAAGAAGGATAGTCGCACCATGATGATCCTTGAGATAATTCACATAGACGTGTGTGGACCTTTCTCAGTAGCTTCGACAACAAAGCATGGGTACTATGTGATATTTGTTGATGATTTTTCTCGTAAGTGCTGGATATTCTTCATGCAGAAGAAGAGCGAGACATACTCAAAGTTAAATGAGTGCAAGGCACTGGTTGAGAAATAATCTTGGAATCTGGTGAAGTCTCTTAGGAGCGACAATGGTGGTGAATTCATCTCTGGCGAATTCAAGGACTTTTGAAGCACAGAAGGAATTCGAAGAGAGCTCACAGCGCCTCATAACCCATAGTAGAATGGGGTTGCTGAGCAAAAGAAAAAAATGATCGTGGCTGCTGCACGGGCGATGTTGCATGATCAGGGCCTACCCATACACTTGTGGGCTGAGGCATGCAATACTGCAGTATATGTGCAGAACCGTTGTCCTCACAGGATACTTGGCATGAGTACACCCAAGGAGGCGTTTCCTGGTAGGAAGCCCGATATTTCCCATTTGACAATTTTTGGTTCACCTGTTTACATTCATGTGACTAAGGATGCCAGGAAGAAGCTGGAGCCAACCACAGAGGTTGGGATATTTGTGGGATACACTGATACACCCCACAACTATCGTGTGTATTTTCCAGACAGTCGCAAGACTGTTGTGCGACAGGATATCAAATTTCATGAGGAGAAAGCCATGAAGTGTTCGCTTGAGAGGGAGCCACACTTGCATGTAGATGAGGAGCTATTAGTTCCTAAGGATGACCTTCAGGATGTGGATCAGCCACAAGATGAGGTTCATGGAGTGGAAGAGACCACTCATGCAGTGCCAACCATCAGAGGGCAGAAGCGCACTACAAAAGTTGAGCGACTGGCTCAAGATGTAGATAAGGTTGTAGGAGGACCTACATCACAACGTAGACAGAGACAGTGACCTGACCGGTACACTGGATACATGGCTCTTATGAGCTAGTGTATCGTGACAGAGCCATTCTCTTTCGAGGAAGATGTGGAGGATCCCGCATGGGTAGATGCCATGGTGGAAGAGTATGATTCGATTGTCAGAAACGGGGCATGGGAGATTGTCCCAAGGTCGGAAGGGAAATCAGTGGTAGGTTCGAGATGGATCTACAAAGTGAAGCAAGCAGCTGGCGGGAGTGTGGAGAAGTACAAGGAAATATTGTTTTCTCGAGGCTTCTCACAGATTGAGGGAATCGATTAGGAGGAAACCTTTGCACCTGTCACAAGGTATTCTTCCACATGGATGATCCTAGCTCTCTCAGCACAGATGGGGTGGCACATTCATCAGATGGATGTGAAGACTGCATTCCTCAATGGGGTGATTGAGGAGGAGGTGTACATAGAGCAGCCCGAAGGTTTTGAGATCTTCAGCAGTGAGTCGCATGTGTGCAGGCTCAAGAGAGCGCTGTATGGGTTGAAACAAACACCTCATGCTTGGTACACACGGATTGATAGTTACTTTACTAGACTTGGATTCTCCAAGAGTGAGGCAGATCCGAACCTATACCAGATTTTGGTGGAGGGTAAGTTGCTGATCATTGTACTTTATGTAGATGATTTGATACTGACCGGTAATGAACAGTTGATACTCTCATGCAAGGCTGATCTTGCAAAAGAGTTTGAGATGAAGGACTTGGGCCTCCTTCATTATTTCCTGGGATTGGAAATTTGGTAGCGCAGTGATGGACTGTTTGTGTCTCAAGGAAATTATGCCCAGGAGATACTGGAGAAGTTCAACATGCATGGCTACAAGCCTATTGATACTCCTCTTCCTGGTGGTTGGAGGAAGGAGGATGCTACATTGGCGGATGTAGTGGATGCCACTATTTACCGACAGTTGGTGGGGTCGCTCATGTATCTGGTCAATACACAACCCGACATATGCTATGCAATAAACCAGCTTTCACAAGCTATGGTTAAGCCTACCAAGCTCTTTTGGAAGGCGGGGAAGCATGTATTGAGATATATCAGAGGCACATCAGGATATGGACTTTGGTACAGATAGTCGGATGAGGTGAACCTGTGTGGATTCACAGATGCAGAATGGGCAGGGAGCCCAATGGATAGAAAGAGCACATCTGGAGGGATTTTCAGTATCAGGTCGACAAATGCTTTTTGGTACAAAGAGGGGAAGGGGCGGCAGATCCGTGGCACCCGCCCGCAGAGGCCGAGAGGGTAGCATGGCCGAGCCGCATGCGATATATGGATGAGGAAGATCCCGGTCGGGTTGTTCGGTTCACACTTAGATCCTACTGTGATTTATTGTGATAATCAGAGTTGTGTGACTTTAAATCCCTATTAATCCAAATGCTAAGATTTCGACATATATCTATACATTACTGGACATCCGGTATCATCATATCAGAGATTGTGTGCAATGGAAGATCATGTTACTTTCATACATTCCTACGGAGGATCAGGATGCTGATATCTTGACGAAGGCGCTCACCAGGAGCAAATTCGAATACCACAGAGGCAGGATAGGGGTGGCAGATAATCCTTATCTTGTTGAGAGGGAGTGTTGAGATTGCAACAAGATGATGAGCTTAATGGAAAGAAGTCGCCTTCACTAAGTGGGCCCGCAGGCTATTTTTGGCGCAAAGTCTATTTTTAGACATGTCGATCATATTCTATGAGTTGCAGGATGCTATTTGTGGATGGTTGGTCAAGTTGGAAAAATAGATGGAATTATATTTTTAGACATATTGGGCGAAATCTATTTTTAGATTTCTAGTCTAAAAATAGATATGTCGAATGTTATTAGCTCTTAATAATATTTGGACTATAAACATTATATTATTCTCTTGGAGAACTTCAGTTAAGTGCACAGATGTAGCACAGGAGCTGACATAAGGAATTACGCTATTCGTGAGGGTTAAGTGGAGCTATTGCATGGAGACTTTAGTTAGAACTCATGTGAGAGAGTTTGGTGGAGTTGATTGAGGAAGTTGATGGAGTTGTGTTCAGTTTAACTGAGTTAAACATAGTTGAGATAGTTGTATCTAGTCTAACTGATTGATACACTAGTGAGAGTGGTGTGAATTAATTAATAATTAATTCACTAATTATTAACTCATTAATCAACTAAAGAATACCGCTAACTTGCAAGGACGCTTCGGGAGACCAAGAGAGATAGTTGAAATAGCAAAGGTGAATACTGGGTTTAGTGACTATATCAGCATGATGAAATTGGCTATGATGATGGAGATGCCAACAGATTGCGCAATGCATATCAGGTGGATTCATGTTCATTCGCTGTGAGCTAATATTCAACAGGATTGCGTAGTAGAGTGTGCTAATAAGTGCGAGGATTGAGCATGTTTCATGATCGGACCTGATTAGTGTGTAGCAATTGGAGATTTTACTGAGAGCTTGTGAGGAGCTTTGTATAATGATTGTTACATGATCTCTATGACATATAATATATATATAGTTGGGGGTTTTCAGCTTTAATCTTTCCCATAAATATTGTTTTCATATGTGTGAATGTTTATGGTTTTAATGTGCGCATGCGATTGTTTTTATTTCGGCAATTAATGATCAATGGTAGAAGAGATTTTGTATTGTGCATGAAGTAAAATAGTGTGTGATCAGGAGAATCTCATTACATATCGCTATCAAATTTCTACATGGTATCAGAGCGATATTGATCATTGGAGCAATTGCAAAACATTGAAGCGGTTGAGTTTTGTGCTAGTGGAATTCGAATTTGCAGCAGTGTTTTCTTAGTGTCGAAGTTGAGATGTCTTTCAAAGGATTGCGATTGGAGTATGCCCTTGAGAGCAGCTCGAATTATATTTCATGGAAGGACAGGACGGAGGCGGTGCTAGAGGACAATGGGTTGAAGGAGTTAATAGATGCAGAAATTCCAAAACCTGCTTCTAGCGATGCTGCCGCACTTGACACATGGCAAAAGAAGACAGAAAAATGTCGAAGGATTCTGTTGGAAGGTGTGAAGGATCACATAGTGTCGAGCCTTCATGGTAAATCTTCTCCATTCTTGATTTGGAAAGATTTGACAGACTTGTTCCAAAGCAAGAGCGACCAGAGGAAGTTGGCGCTCAAGGATAAACTCAAGAACATAAAAATGGAGAAAGGTGACAGTATACCCAAGTACCTCATGAAGTTTTTCTAGTGCAGGGATGAGCTGGGAAGTGTGGGGGTTACTGTAGATGACAAGGACTTGGTGAGCTTGGCTCTCCTTGGGCTTCTGAAGATTTGGCATTCCTATTAGGACTCTGTCAATGGTTGAGACAAACTGCCAGGATGGGAGCGACGTTGGTCAGATCTTGTGTAGGAGGAGATAAGGCGAAGCACCAGGGAAGGATCTTCATCAAAGAATACAGATGAAGAAAATTTTTCTTTGGTTGCCAAAGCAAGGAAGGGGAAGAGCAAGAAGAATTCTTCTCAATCCAGTGTGAAAGGAAAGAAGAAGGACATGTCCAAGGTGAAGTGCTTTCACTGTCACCAACACGATTACGCCACTAACTGTCCACAGAAGAAGGAAAATAAGAAGCTTGTTGGATATGTAGCTGGAGAGGCCTTAGCCTCGCAGTTTGAGCTAGATTTTTCGTTGATCGCATGCTTGGTCTCAAGTGTGATGGGTTCATTGTGGTTTCTTGACAGTGGTGCATCTTTTCATATGACCAGAGACAAATATTTGTTTACTGATCTGGATGAGAAAGATCTTGGAGTGCACATCGAGATGGGCGATGATGGTAGATACAGTGCGATCGGTATCGGTACCATTTCCTTTGAGAGGGAGTCTAGTAAAACCTTTGTATGGAAGGAAGTGATGCATGTTCTAGGATTGAAGAAGAATCTGATCTCGATGGCCATGTTAGAAGACAAGGGATATGATGTTGTCTTTAGCGAGGGAAAGGCTTTCCTGCGCAGTAAGGCAACTGGTGAAACTCGGAGGATAGGGGTTCGAGTTAAGAACCTTTATCAATTGCAGATGGCTGCGCAACAATGGCAGGCAAGGCAGAAGGAGTGGTGAGCCGGGATGATGGTGAGCTGTGGCACAGGAGATTGGGCCACCTTCACCATGGAGCTTTGAAAATTTTGCAGCAGATTTCTACCGGGCTTCCCAAAGGTACACTTGCGCAGTCAGATTAGTGCAAGGGATTTACTTTGGGAAAAATTGTGAAAGCCACCTTTCACGAGAAGGATAGTAGCACCACAACGATCCTTGAGATAATTCACACAGACGTGTGTGGACCTTTCTCAGTAGCTTCGACAGCAAAGCATAGGTACTATGTGATATTTGTTGATGATTTTTCTCAGAAGTGCTGGATCTTCTTCATGTAGAAGAAGAGTGAGACATACTCAAAGTTCTGTGAGTTCAAGGCACTGGTTGAGAAAGAATCGGGGAAGCAAGTGAAGGCTCTTAGGAGCGACAATGGTGGTGAATTAATCTCTGGTGAGTTCAAGGAATTTTGCAGCGCAAAAGGAATTCAAAGAGAGCTCATAGCACCTCATAACCCACAGCAGAATGGGGTTGCGGAGCGGAAGAAAAAAACGATCGTGGGTGCTGCACGGGCGATGTTGCATGATAAGGGCCTTCCCATACACTTGTGGGCTGAGGCATGCAATACTGCAGTATATGTGTGGAACCGTTGTCCTCACAAGATACTTGGCATGAGTACATTCGAGGAGGCGTTTTCTGGTAAGAGGCCTGATATTTCCCATTTGAGGATTTTTGGTTCACTTGTTTACATTCATGTGACTAAGGATGCCAGGAAGAATTTGGAGCTGACTGAAGAGGTTGGGATATTTGTGGGGTACACTGATACACCCCACAACTATCGTGTGTATTTTCCAGACAGTCGCAAGACTGTTGTGCAACGGGATATGAAATTTCATGAGGAGAAAACCATGAAGTGCTTGCTTGAGAGGGAGCCACACTTGCATGAAGATGAGGAGCTATTAGTTCCTAAGGATGAGCTTTAGGATGTGGATCAGCCACAAGAGGAAGTTCATGGAGTGGGAGAGACCACCGACGTGCCAACCATCGAGGGGCGGAAGCGCACTACAAAAGCTAAGATTGGCCTGATGGCAGTAGAAGGTTGTAGGAGCACCTACATCGCAAATACATAGACAAGCCACTCCGGACTGGTACATTGGATACATGGCTCTGATGAGAATGTATATCGTGAAGGAACCATCCTCTTCCGAGGAAGATGTGGAGGATCTCGCATGGGTAGATCCCATGGTGGAAGAGTATGATTTGATTGTCACAAACAGTGCATGGAATATTTTCCCAAGGCTGGAAGGGAAATCAGTGGTAGGTTCGAGATGGATCTACAAAGTGAAGCAAGCTTCTGACGAGAGCGTCGAGAAGTACAAGGAAATATTTTTTTCCCGAGGCTTCTCACAGATTGAGGGGATCAATTATGAGGAAACCTTTGCACCTGTCGCAAGGTATTCTTCCATACGGACGATCCTAGCTCTCTCAGTGCAGATGGGGTGGTACATTCATCAGATGGATGTGAAGACTGCATTCCTCAATGGAGTGATTGAGGAGGAGGTGTACATAGAGCATCCCGAAGGTTTCGAGATCTTTAGCAGCGAGTCACATGTGTGCAGGCTCAAGAGAGCGTTGTATGGGTTGAAACAAGCACCGCGTGCTTGGTACACATGGATAGACAGTTATTTCACCGGACTTGGATTCTCCAAGAGTGAGGCGGATCCGAACCTATACCAGATAGTGGTGGAGGGTTAGCTTGCTGATCATTGTACTTTATGTAGATGATTTGATACCGACTGTGACTCAATGATACTCTCAAGCAAGGTTGATCTTGAAAAAGAGTTTGAGATGAAGGACTTGGGCCTCCTTCATTATTTCATGGGATTGAAATTTGCGTCGTGTGATGGATCGTTTAGCCCCAGGAGGCCAAGGCATGTTGCCCAAGATACTGGAGAAGTTCAACATACATGGCTGCAAGCCTGTTGATACTCCTCTTCCTGGTGGTTGGAGGAAGGAGGATGCTACTTCAGCGGAGGTAGTGGATGCCACTGTTTATCGATAGTTGGTGGGGTCGCTTATGTATCCGGTCAATACACGGCCCGATATATGCTATGCAGTTAACCAGCTTTCACAAGCTATGGTTAAGCCTACCAAGCTCTTCTGGAAGGCGGGAAAGCATGTATTGCGTTATCTTAGAGGCACATCGTGATATGGATTGTGGTTGAAAATGTATTTGACAGGGTAAGGTCATGGTGGTTTCACGGATGCGTATTTGGTAAGTAGTCTAACGATGTAAAGAGTACATCTCGGAGGGATTTTCAAAAGACGCTCGATAACAGCTTGGTACAAAAGAAGCGTAGATCCGTGGCACTCATTTCAGTGGAGGCAGAGTACATGGCAGCAAGTTTGGCTGCATGCGAGGCTATATGGATGAGGAAGATCCCGCTCGGGTTGTTCGGTTCACACTTAGATCCTACTGTGATATATTGTGATAATCAGATTTGCATCAAACTCTCAGTTAATCCATTGTTTCATGATATATCTAAACACATTGACATCTAGTATCATCATATCAGAGATTGTGTGCAGTGGAATATCATGTTACTTTCTTACATTCCTACGGAGGATTAGGATGTTGATATCTTGACGAAGGCGCTCACCAAGAGAAAATTCGAATACCATAGAGGCAGGATCGGGGTGGCAGATAATCCTATCTTGTTGAGGGAGTGTTGAGATTGCAACAAGATGATGAGCTTAGTGGAAAGAAGTCGCTCACTAAGTGGGCCCGTAGGCTATTTTTGCTTAAAAGTCTATTTTTAGACTATATGTCTATTTTTAGACATGTCAATCATATTCTATGAGTTACGTGAATGCTATTTGTGGATGGTTGGTCAAGTTGGAAAAATAGATGGAATTCTATTTTTAGACATATTGGGCAGACCGTTTTTTGATTTCCATTTAAAATAGATATGTCGACATTATTCTTTCTTAATAATATTTGGACTATAAACATTATCTTATTCTCTTGGAGCACTTCAGTTAAGTGCACAGATGTGGCACAGGAGATGACAGAAGGAATTACGCTATTCCTGATGGTTAAGTGGAGCTATTGCATGGATACTTCAGTTAGAACTCATGTGAGAGAGTTTGGTGGAGTTGATTGAGGAAGTTGATGGAGTTGTGTTCAGTTTAACTGAGTTAAACATAGTTGAGCTAGTTGTATCTAGTCTAACTGATTGATTGATACACTAGTGAGAGTGGTGTTAAATAATTATTAATTAATTCACTAATTATTAACTCATTAGTCAACTAAAGAATACATCAGTTAACTTTAGTGCATGGACAGTTTCAGTGGAGACCAGTGGAGAGATAGGTGAAAGAGTAGTGTGACTATCAGTTGTGACTATACTGGTGCATGAGTTTGCACCACACATTGATGGAAATGCCAATGAGGATTGCGCAGTGCATACCAGGTGGATTCGAGTTCATTCAGAGCCAATATTTAATAGGGATTACGAAGTAGAGGCAGGCTAATAGGTGGCAGAGATTGGAGCAAGTGTTTTGCTAGATCGAACCTGATTAGTGTGTAGCAATTGGAGATTGTACTGAGAGCTTGTGAGGAGCTTTGTATAATGATTGTTACATGATCTCTATGACATATAATATACAGATAGTTGGGGGTTTTCAGCTTTAAGCTTTCCCATAAAATACTGTGTTCATATGTGTGATTGTTTATGGTTTTAATGTGCGCATACAATTTTTTTTATTTCCGTAATTAATGATCAATGGTAAAAGAGATTTTGTATTGTGCATGAAGTTAAAATAGTGTGTGATCAGGAGAATCTCGGTGTATAACATATCAGTTATCAAATTTCTACACCTCTCTTTTTGTGGTAGTATAATTTCTCTCAGCTGTGGACAAATTTCTACTCACGAAGTACACTGGATGATCTATGGAAGTTTATCCTGGCTGAGCTAACATTGATCCTAAAGCAATGCTTGAGGCATCGACGTGGACATGAAACTATTTATCCCAATCGGGATGGCCCAAAATGGGTGCACTTGCTCATTTCTCTTTCAATGTGTCTAGTGCCTTCGTTCATTCTCCGTTCCACGTGAATTGTTCTGACTTCCGCAAAATTTTTTCTAATGGTGTTGTTATCTTTTCATAGTTGCGGATGAATCTTCTGTAGTACCCTGTGTGTCCCAGTAGTGATCTAAGTTGTTTCACAGTCTTTGGTGCCTCCATGTTTGTAATGACTTCTACCTTTTTTGGGTCCACACATACACCCTTCTTCCAAACAACATGTCCTAAGAGCGTTTTGAAAGGTACTACAAAGATGCACTTATTAAGGTTGAGATAATTTTGAAGTTGTCTGCACTTGTCAAACATTATTTGAAGCAAAGTTGCATGAATCTTCAGTAGACTATAAATTGTCCAATCGTCCATATATACTTCCAAGAATTTATGTATATAATCTCTAAATGTTGCTATCACTATCCGTGAAAACACGGCTGGTGCATTCTTTAGTCCAAAATGCATGACATGGTATGGAAAGATCCCCACTCTATTTTGAAGGTAGTCTTCCTTTTTTCTTCTTCTGCTATTCTTACTTGATTATATCCTGAGAAGCCATCTATGAATGTGTATGCTTCGTTTCCTGCTACATTGTCAAAAACCTCATCACTAAATGGAATTTGAAACGGATCATGAATGCATGCGTTGTTGAGACTTCTATAATCCAAACATACTCTAATTTCTGATTTCTCCTTTTTACTTTGTATTACAATGGGAATGATCCGTTCTGCTTCCTCAACTGGAAAAATCAAACCTGCCTTCAGTATTTTATCTATCTTTGCTTAAAATTTTTCTTTTACTCTTGGATTCAGCCGGTAAGGCCTATGCTTTACTGGCCTTGCGTCTGGTTTTAAGATTATTGGAATTTCTCCCAGATCTCCCTTAATCCCTTTGAGCCTAGCCACTGAAGATGGGAACAAGTCTTCGTATTCTTGTAACGGGTCAAAGATTTCCTTTGTTGTCTCTGTATCCCAATAATCTCCAATAGATGCAACTTTGGGTTTCTCTACGATCCCAATATTTTGCTTCTTTGTCTTCAAAGGTAATAGGTGTAGTCCCTTTGTAGTTGGTTCTTCTTGTATTTCCCGCTCTCCTTCCTTCTCTTCAAAGTATAGATGTCAGAGATTCTCTAATTCGTCATCGTCTATCTCTTGGTCTATCTTCTTAAATGCTACTGATTCTTCAACTTTCTGCTTTGATAATAGTATCTCTTCATCTTCTTGAAGCTTTGGAAAGAACAATACTCTTTTAATTGCTTGGAGGGCATCTGTGACTTGTTCCCTATCTCCTTTAAAAGAAAATTTGCGCGTAAATATTTCTGCAACTGTGTCCCAAGTACCAATTCCTCTCTTTTTCTCTTTTGTCATGTACCAAGCCTATAGTATGGTGTCCATTGAATGTATAAAGTTGTGAACTCACAAAGATTTTGGATACCCTTCTTTCCTCCACTTATACTCACAACCTCTTAAGTGTGCCTAGGGGTCAGAAACCCCTTGGTACTTCTCTCTGAATTGCGGTCCTGAAGTTTTATGGAATCTAGTTCTTAATGCTCTGGCAATACCTTCAAATCGCAACAAGTAGTTGTGATGGGTATCCCACCACCTTGTCGACATGGATTGTAGTGATACATCCATGAGAGGGACTTTGTGTTCTACTGGTACTTTTTCTTCCACTTTAGTAATGAATGTATTTGCAGCATACATATTGGAAAGAGTTGGATATCCTCTTACCTCAGTACCAATTCAGTTGACTCCACGAATGTTGGTGCATCTTCTGGTGTTAATTTCATATCCTCCTTGTTGCAAATCATCCCATGCTACTTCTGATCCCAAGTTGGAACTCTGAACACTCCTCCAACTTACAGTCCCTCCTACGGTAGGATTGATATAGTCTTCTCTCCTTCCTGTGGTCATCTGGTAGAGTTGATATAGAAGCTGAGTGTCCTCTCTGTTGTCAATAGTCTCGGTGTGTCAGGGTCCTTGATATGGATCCAATGGCTAAACTACTCTGACTTCTCCATCTTTGAATATCATTAATTCCTTCTTTTAATCAATCACTACATAATTCTCGAAGGCCCAATCTATCCCCATCAAAGCAGGATAGGGATCCTTGCCCCCCGTTATGTCTATCACTTTGAAGTCTGTGTAGGTCTTTACTCCTGCAACATCGACTTTGACTTTTTCCATTCTTCCAATTGGTACAATATAGTATTGATTTTCGATTCTGAGTTGTATTGGTGAATATGTTAGCTTTGGTTTCCACAGTGCTTCCCACGTCTTTCGAGGTAGAATGTTGACAACTGATCCGAGATCAATCATTGTATCTCTAATTTGAAATCCCATGACCAGAGTGTTCAAGTGAAACTCCTTTATAGTTCTTCTCTTTTTTCTTTTCACCCTTCTTATATATTTTTCCGTTGAATTCGTTGAGTCTCCATGTTCTGCATTTCCTTGCATGACCAATTCTAGATTCTGCTTTAGTTGCTCCAGCATTGGTCCATTATTTACAATATTTAGGAACCGTCAGAACCATTCCTCAATCAATGTACTTGTTTGGATTTCCTTCTCTCTCTCTCGTTGGACGGTTATGGAATTTCCATACTCGGATGTCTCTCTATCTAGGAAAATGTTTCCACCGCCTCCTTAAAATACTGCTTCTGTCTATCTAGGTTGAAAGCGATTTTTGGAGATGCGGGTTTGATTAGCTTTACCAGGTCCATGTCCCATGCATCCTCCCTTATTTTCTTTCCTCCCCGTGTTACTATAGCTACACTTTGCATGGGCTGAGCTTCTGCTATTCTCAGTTCTGCATTAACCAGGTTAACTCCCCTTTGTCTGGTTCTTTCTTCCCATCTCTTAATGAGCTCTGGGCAGTATTCAGTTGCATGCACAGTAAATCTTCATTGAGAGCACAATGGTCTCCTGGGTAGCAGACATCCCCTCGCTACGTGCCCTTCTTGATCGCAGTTATAGAATCTTACTAGTCCTCTTCCTCTGGTTCTGCCACCTCTCATTCCTGCTCCTTGCCCCCTTGGAGTTTCATTCACTCTATAAGATGACCTATCCAATCATTTTGCCAATGCATCGAGGGCTCTACATTGCCCTGTACTATGCGTTGTAGAAGCACAAAATTAACAGTATACATTGCTTGGAACATTAGAATATTTTTGCAAAATTGGACATAGTAGTGGAGGATGACCAATACCTTTGCATATTTCACAATAGATGGTTTCTGTTTGATTCTGCTGGCTGGGGAACCCCAGGAAGTGGGGCTACGGTTGGTATAGTCCTTGAGTATTTATCTGTGCAACTCCTTCAACTAGTGGAGCCCCATATGTTCTGGTCGCTGAAGTTCCAATATTTTCTCCTCGCAACCTCAGACATTCCGTGGCAATGTGTCCTTCCGTCAAACAATGTGTGCGCCACACGTTGGGACTTGAAGGTCGTACTGGTTGGATATGTTTCAACTTCTCCGTTAAACTGGCTATTTTATGTTGTAGTCCTAGTATGGAGGGATCTTGTACTGCTGCTCCTCCTCTGAACTCTTGCGGGTAACCCGCCATAGCTTCTATCTTCATGGCTTGCTCAAAAGCATCCTGAAGAGTATCAATTTTCTTTTGCATCAGAGGGGTCTTTGTCAACGGTAGGAGTTCTTTGATGAACCAATCTCGCTGGTGATTCAGATTAATTGGGTAACTTATATTTCCAATCACGTCTTTAAATATTCTCATTAAATCCCAGGCGGTTTCTCCTTCTCGCTGCTTGATTTCCCACAGTTCAGAAAATCCCTGTTGATTCTTCTGAGGCAATTTGAATTATTGAACAAATTCTTTCTTCACATTGCCTATTGCTACGTTATGGTGTGTTTCTGACCATTTAATGAACCAGTGCAAAGCTCTTTCTCTTGGAGTGGTCTGGAACTCAATTAAATTGACTGCATCTAGTGTTTTTTTTGCTCTCCAAATGGCCTCACAGAGATACTAGTGCTACTCCACATCATCGTTATCTTTTCCAGAAAATTTTGGGTATCAGGTGAATGATCCCGCCATCTTTCCTTGTGTTGGTGGTATTAAAAAAAACCTCTACTTCTCGGCTGAGATAGTATACTACCAGCACTGCTTCTAGTAGATATATTTACTATGGATTTAGTACTACTCAACTTTCTAAACTCTCGTAACTTAACAAAAAACTTATCAGGTGGATGATAGAGTACCAGGGGAAGGTTAGGAATAGTGCTACTTGAAACTTGGGGAATAGGATTAAATTTCATTATGAGTGTCAGTCTCTGTTGGAATATTTTCTCCATCACAACATGCAGTTCCACATCAGACTCCTCTTTGAGGCGCGCATCCTCATGATTGGACTTCTCTCCTTTTTCTCTTTGGGCTGGGCTCCTATAAACTTGGCTAACTTCCTTAATGGTCCCTCCCATTCCTTGGGATCCAATCTGACCTTCTATTTCCTCTGTCATCTGTGATGCCTTTTCCTTGTCCTATCGTTTCTTCTCCTGCTTCTCAAACTATTTCATTTCCCTTTCCTGCCAATTCTCAGCAATATGTGCCCTCCGATATGCTCTCCTCTCTCTCAAACTACTAGAGGTTCTGGCATCCATACTCCTATTCCCTCTTTTTCCTTTCTCGTAGCATATTTCCCTCAACTCCTTCCCCCATTACTGGATGTTTAGGTCTCCATCTCAAGGCTTTGGAGTGACATCAATGCCTTGTTTACCATTATAGCTTTAATGGACAATGAAATTTATTTCAAGAGTTCTCCCCACAACCCATATCTAAATATGTCTTTGGATTTTGTAAAATTTTGGTAAAACTTGGCTGCAAATTCCACGATGTACCCCTCCAAGGTAGATTTTACCCAAAAATATACTACTTGGGTTAGATCTGTATCTAACTGATGGAGTGCTACTAGATCTCTATGCATCCAACTATGACAGAAACTATGCGATCCTCCTAGGAGTGACTTGATTTGAAGTCTCTGCAACCAATTGTAAATCTCTTCGGGAAACTTCCCCCATAAAATTTCATACAGGTCACTCGCAAATTCAGAAAATAGGACCCAATTTTTGACAACCTTTTCCCTCTACTGCCAAAGTTTCGCTTGTTGCGATATGAACTGATCCAAGTGATTATACCACCAACTTCATAGTTCCTTCTTGGAGATCCACAATACCATGATCTAACTTCTAAATGAGTTTTCAGGTCCCGGCAACAAAACCATTTTTTGGCGAAAAGGGAGGTCTCAGTGAAAGACCCAGGTTTAGGTTTGAGGCCAACATGGTTTCCACAGTAGTCTAGAACAACGCTGACATTTTCACCCTACTCAAGGGAGTATGGAGTCTCACCCGAGGCGTGTCGTGACCTTACTAAGATTAGAAGCTAGATCATGTAGAAGACAAATATAAATACCGGTAATAGCTATGGAGACTTAGGATTCACATATATATCTTAACTCTAACAAGGAACTATCATTCATCAGGACAAGTTCAAAATGCTGAATTAAAAATTTAATCTAGGCATGTATTCATCATAAGCATTTAACTATAATCAACTCGCAACATCACACACACAACAACAACTCAATTTCATTAACAATATCAAACAACATACATGTGCTATGCAGAGCCTATTACAGTCTGAATCAATACAAAAGACTTCACACATAGCTCTCTTGAGGCTATGCTTCTCCTCAGCCTCTCGCCGGACTGACTAACTAACTAACCAACTCTTGAACTGACTGACTGCTTGCATATTTTTTCTCCGCCGACTCACACTGTCAGTCCTTGCTCCACTTTCTTCTTTATCAGTAGGAGTTCTACTGATTCTTCTTATTTCCCACCTCTGCCATTTATGTTGTTCTCTGCCAATGTCACGCCACCTATCTTCTGGATTTCCGCAAGCGTGACAGTGTAGGTTTTAACCCTGTATAGAACTTATCTACAAATTAATCTTTAAAACAAAAAATAAACAATAGCAAGAGCATAAAACATAAAATAGATAAACACAAAGATTTTCCCCTGGATCCCAAATCGGGATGACCAGCTTGATTTTTCATTATATTATTTTTAGTGTTACAACACATATATATACATGCTGAAGCATACATAAACCCCAATCCATTAACCCTGGAGCATAACCGTAGTTCCCTTGACCGGATCTACAAAATACTAGTGGCCGAAAACCATCATGCCCCAAAACCATGTGCAAACCCATGCACAAAACCATGGGCGGGTCCGCCCATTGAAAAACAAGGTCTAAAATGTTTTTCCCGCGGCATTTTTGCCCCTCTTGTGACCCCCCTGCTGCGCCTGGTGCAACGTACAAGGGGGGCTATCGCCCCCCCTATGACCCCCCCACGTGTGACTAGTCGTGGAAAGAATATAACACATACCCAACATACAACTCCCTGTCTACCTTGATTGCGTTATGCCACCTATCCTCTAGATTTTTGCAACTCAAAACTGTTCTATCCCAAAAAAAAATTCCCCAACAGATTGTCTCATGAATGATAATAACTATATAGTTCCACCATAGTTTCAATTAGATTTTATGAAAGGAAATCCTTATGGTTATAGTTCGGTAGTTATGAGTTACTTCAACCCATCATGGTATTAATTAGTAAGTAGTATGAAAAGAAAGATATGGTCATACAACACATCACCATCAAATATTGATATACTCTCCTAAGAATATTTTTCTTGTATATTCCTTCAGGTCTCTGTCTGAATTTACTGGATTCTTTCCACCTCGACTTAACGATTTCTTTAGTGAATTATTTGAAATCAACATACCATCTTGAATTTAGATACCCCTATGGTTTGGTAAATTTGTAATACATATGGATATTTTTTGCCTGATATTATACCGATGGTACACCTTTACTACTTTGGACTACCATGTTTCATGATCTATCTATTGTAGAACCCATTTTATTGTTCCAGAGCAAGGAAGCACACATCCTCTTCTCCCTCTATAATATATTTTCTAATAAAATCTCCTAATATATCAGGCCATGAAAAAGGTATTTTTTGGTCAATGTAACAAGTTGTGTCTTTAACAATTGGTACTTTGGATTTAGGACTATCCAACACTTCTTCAATGTTTCTCTCAATTACTTCTCTTTTTGGCCCTTTCATCATTATTAGTGTCATGCTTTCAATAGATGAAGGTATGCTGACACACTACAAGTATAATTTCCTTGAAAGATCAAAGATATTCATTGCAAATATAGGATGTTAGTTAAAAAACCTTAATCTAATTACTATTCTATTTTATATATTTTCCTAGAAAAACACAGTACACTTGCATATTCAATCATTGTCGCACTTCTTAGGAATAGTGTTGGATTGGTCACAATCAAGTTTCTGATGGAAGGGACCAATGAAAGATATGATTGATTAGATAGCATGAATGCGCTAGTGAGGAGGATGGATAATTTTTTTTACTGACAATCGGACCTCATAGTCATATGGTAATAAGGATATGAGCCTAGGATGCACAACCAGGATAGTTAATAATGAAAAGGCAATGTTAGTTGCATTCGCATTTCACAACGATAGAAATGGTAATGAGGGTTGAGTTCGATGAGGATCTAATATACACAAGTGTGATGGTTATGCCAATTTCAATCATGGTTTATACTATGAGAATGTAAAGGAGAAGGCTTGGGATTTTTAAGTGTGCGAGTGCAATAAAAAGGGAAGTGCACTTTGGTTTTGTGAAGATAGTTTACAAAGGGAAAGGATATGAATTTAGGTTGTGTGAGAATGTTAATAAGGGATTTCAAATAATCGCTTGGAGCAAAAAAATGAGAAAGAAGGATCATAATCTAGGTTTTTAAATGAGGAGGGTTAGAATCTTGGTCAGTAAAATGCGAGTGTGTGACTGAAAATCAAAATTTGGCTAAGTGTTTTAGTGGGGTTTGGCTTGGCTAACATAAGGGAATTGTTTTAAATGAAATTTACACCATGCATTTATATATTAAACTATTATGAGAATACCAAACCCCAGGGGAAATCAAAATATCACACACAAAATGACAAAAATCACATAAACCAAAAAAAATGCACAAATCTCAAACTTGAAAGTAAGGGGGCAGTTCCTACCTTGATCAATCACTTAGACGCAGCCACAATTCCCACCAATAGTTGAGATCTCTATTCAAAAATACATACAGATATTTTTGTAACTCAAATACACAATGAAATGAACCATGGGTCAAATTCCTTTTTATAGATTTCTTCCACACGTGTGAGGGTAGGTGAAATAAATGCATAGTCATGTTTTGAAATGCGATAAAATTTGAGATAATGTGATGATTCTTTACCACAAGATTGATACTGAAGGATGCGATTGTGATTTAATTTTCAAAGGTGTGCTCTTATTAGGAAATGCGACTATGATTTAAGAGAAAGTGTAATCATTCTTTTGTTAAGCAAGAGACTCAGAGAATTTAGGAAGTTCATATGGGGAGCTCCAAAATTTTAAGATGTCGAAATTTATGTTAAAAAACACCATTCCGAGAGTTAGATTCTTGGCAACAAATAAATAAGGATGGAAAATAGAATAACATCTAGTAATGCAAAATTTGCATTGAGATCGGTGACATATTATCAAAATTCTATACAAGAAATTCAAGATTAGTATTGGATCAAAGAAATGAATGAAGAATTAGATCAAATAGAAAATAATGAAACAGGGGATCTTGCGTCAAGGCCCAAGGACAAAAAAGTGATAGGAACTAAATGGTTCTTCAAAAATAAGCTAAATGAAGATGGAAAAGTTAATAGAAATAAGGCTAGACTTGTCTATAAGGGGTATCCTTAGGAAGAAGGAATATAAGTTGAAGAAACATTTATCCTGTTGCAAGAATCGAAACAATTAGGAGGTTTCTAGATTTTTCTCATTATCGAAGGTCTAAAGTTTATGAAATGGATGTTAAATCAATGTTATTTAATGGTGATTTAGAAGAAGAAGTATATGTGGAGAATCCAAAAGGTTTCCTACTATGAAACAATAAATATTATGTCTGAAAACTCAAGAAATCTCTATATGGGTTAAAACATTCACCGAGGGCATGGTATTACAATATATATAGGAATTCGCACCAACAAGGTTTTAAAAAGTGGATAGTTGATAACAATATATATATATATATATATATATATATCAAGGCTGAAGGAAATAGCTTTATTATAGTTGTAATATATATTGATGGAATAATTTTTGGCAATAGAACTAAACCAATGAGTCAAAGGTTTACAACTACTATGTAGCAATAGTTTGAGAAGTGTATGCTAGGAGAACTATCATTTTTCCTTTGACTATAGGTTCAATAGATAGAGTAGGAGATTTTGATCTCTCAAAATAAGTATCTCAAATAAACCTTGAGTAAATTTGGTATGGAATAATGTAAAATTGTAAGTAAACCCTTTGTAAAAGGTTGTTTAAACTAAGAAATGATGATAAATCTCTAGAAGTGAACTAGCCTATGTATCGCTCAATGATTGGCAATCTGCTTTATATCACAACTATAAGGAGAGATATCTAGTGGGCAGACAGACTAGTAGGATGATTTAAGTCAAATAAAAAGGAAACTTATCTCCACCCATGGAACATATCCTTCAACTTGTGTCGGGATTGGAAATGTTCTCTTTTTTAGATGGCTTTCTAGGCTATAACAAGATGCTGGTTTCTGAGCCTGTCCATTTGAAGACAACGTTCAAAACAAAATGGGGAACATTCGCATTCTGGTGCATGCCTTTTGGTTTAATCAATGTTGGAACAACTTTCCATAGGGCTATGGACATCATGTTTAGAGGGTTGTGGTGGTATATTTGGATGATGTCACAGTATTTTCGAAAAGGAGATATGATCATCTACACCACCTCAAGCAGATTTTCGAGTGATGTCGGAAATATGACATCTCATTGAATCCCAAGAAAAGAAATTTCACAGTCTCAAAAGGGAATCTACTGGGCCATATCATAACTAAATATGACATCACTATTGATCATGACCATGTTAAATCTATAGCCCAGATTCCCCTCCCGAGCGGCAAGAAGGATATGCAAACTTTCCTCAGGAAAATCAAGTTCCTTCATAAGTTTATATTGGATTTCGCCCAGATTTTCAAGCCTCTGCAGAACATGATAAAGAAGGGTGTGAATTTCAAGTGGAATCAGGAAGAAAAGGAATATTTTGACCATATCAAGAAGGCCATCGCAGAAGCCCCGTCACTGTATAGCCTGAATTTCAGAAAAGACTTCATCTTGTACAATTTTTCCTCAGATTCATCACTGGAAACCGTCCTCACACAAAAGGACGAAGGTCATGAAAAGTGACTTATCTCATTCATGAGTGTGGTATTGCAAGGTGTAGATCTTAGCTATCCAGACATTAAAAATCAGGCGTATGTAGTAAACAAATAATTACAACACTTTAGGCCTTACATTCTGAAAAACCATGTGATAGTTTTTGTCCCTCACCCTGCGGTCCATTCATTATCCGTGCAGCAAGAGCTCGGTGAGCGGAGGGGTAATTGGATGACTTGTCTTCAAGAATAAGACTTGGAATTTAAGCCCACACATACAGTCAAATGCCATGGGTTATGTAAGTTGGTTTTCGAAGCGGTAGATCTGCATAATGATGATGTAGGAAGTTGGGATCACGAGATTGAAATGTACCAAGAAAAACATGCACACACGTCAGACTCACCATCTTGGTACTCGAACCTAACGCAATATCTGAGACAGGGGACCTTGGACCCAACCTTTTCCTCCAAGTAGAAATGATTCATGAGGCTTAAGGCCATATCCTACCAGTTACTACATGGAAAATTATTCCGCAAACACCACAATGATGTTATGTTGAGGTGTTTGGAGTTTGAGCACATGCAATGGTTCCTAAAAGAGCTTCATGATGGACCAGCCAGGGGGAATTATGCAAGTGACAGCACAACACATAAGGTCGTGAGGTTTGGATTTTATTGGCCTACTCTATTCAAGGATTCTCATGCTTACACTCGTAAATTCCCTGTGTGTTATAAGTGTGCCGACAGGGAAGCCTAGTTGTTCACCCCGCTTCACTCTATAGCAGTGGAAGAACCATTTTAGAAATGGGGTTTGATGTCATCGGAGAGATATTACTGCACTCATCAGAACAACACCGGTATATCCTTACGGCCACTGAATATTTCACAAGGTGGGTGAAGGTCGTACTGTTATGCCAAATCAATGACCAAGAGGTAATATCTTTCATTAATTAGCACATCGTGACCAGGTTCAGTGTTCCAACCTCCCCTGTATTTGATATGCTACATATTTTCATCTTTCAAGTTGTATGATTTCACTCTTGAAAATGGTATTTTTTTGAAACATTCTACTCACTATTACCCTCAAGTCAATGGGCTAGCCAAGTCGATCGACAAGAAACTGATCTGCATTATCAAGAAAACGTTTCTCTCCCAACAATGGAACTGGCACAATGCTCTGAATAATGCCCTATGGGCTGATTGAATCACACCCAAACCTTCTCTTGGAACCTCTCTCGTCTTCTTAGTCTACCTGAATGAAGTTATTATGCTCCCCAACCTCTCCCTACCTTCCCTTAAATTTTCTTAGGAATCACATGGTACCCCTTTCCCAACTATGCAGGCTCGCATTGATACCTTGCTTAAGTTATAAGAGGAAAGGAAAAGGGCCAAACAAAATTTTTTCATTCACCAAAGCTAAATCAAGAGGTGGCTTGAAAAGAGGTCTGTGGAACAAAGAGTTCAAGGTCAAATACCTAGTTCTCAAATGGGACAAGGCTCATGAGGACAAGGGAAAGCATACTAAGTTTCAATCCCTATGGATAGATATGTTTCAAATGAGAGAGAATATTGGCAAACAAACATACATGTTGCAAACCTTGGAGGGAAGGTTTGAAACCCTCCCTGTGAATGGCCATGATCTCAAATTATACTTCACCTAGCAGCCTCGTGGCCACTTACCACATTTTGTACCATATTATTTTCCCTTTTCTTTCTCATATGTTTTTTGCATTTCCCTTTTACCTTCTGCGTGTTTTTTTTATCTTTCATGTTTTCTACGTTTGTTTTTTTTTCTGCTTCTCAATAGCAGATTTACCCTAGGCAGGATTTCTGAAATATCTCTCAAATGTATGAAATTAGGAGGGTTGATGCAGTTGTTACATAACTGGTGGAACTATTCCTGTATTTTTTCTTGCACACAATCAGTCCTAATCCCTGGCCAATATTGAAGGTTGAATTCCATGTTTATGGGGAAATCAGTGAAATCCAGACATCTTGTTGTGACCGGCTAACCCCGAACGCTGATTAAGTATTACATTGAAAACAAACTCGTGATATAGGAAACTCGACAAAGGGGAAATAAATAAACTCAACGAGTGAAAAAAAATCTGGGAAATAATAAAGTCTCTCAATAAAAAGCCAAAAACAACCTCTCTTGCAAAGTAAAATAAGTCAGAATCCCTCATCCGCTCAGGAAAATAATCACCACTAAGAATAAGTGCCATGAGCACATACAAATAAGTGCTATAAGCACATGTAATAAATAAGGGTAAAGGATTGAGAAATGATTCATGTGCAAAGAGGTGATGCAACGACTTCGCTGGAGTACTGTCCAGGTTCGCTGGTAGTGGAGCAACATTGAGATTTCTAGGCAGTGACTCTATTGGGGTACTATTCAGGCTCGTTGTAAATGGAGCAACACCAGAGGGATATAAGTTATACCAAAATATATAGAGCTCATGTTTTTATTTAGACCCCAATGTCGAGTTTTCAAGTTGTGTTACATGGAGTGTTAGCAAACCGAATTGAAGTAGCCGGCGCTAGTCGATCCACGAAGGTGGAAATATAACACTAGTGGAACCCGCAAGATGAAATTAAAACATACCTAGAACCCTCCCCCTCCCCCCCCCCCCCCCGCCTGCCCCACGCTACCCAAGGTAAAGTACAAGTAGAGTTCGTGAGGTTCTACCAATGAATCACCAATTGTTGTAGCCTCCACAACTACCTTCCAAAATTTGGCACTCATCCGAAATTTTATAACCCTACACCTTTGGTAAGATACATACTAGTAGAAGCTCCCCTTGGTCATCACATATAGGCCTAGGTAATCCCCCCCTCGCCCCTTAGCTTTCAAGCCTAAAGCCGAAAAAATCAGTGGTTCCTAGTCTGCTTTGATTTTCGCCTAAGTATGGTCGCATAGGTCACAACCTCCTTCAATTTTATTCCCTGTGACCCAGCGACCTCGAGAGAATTCACAAGGTCACAAAAGTCATGTGCCCTTGGAAACTTGAACCTCGCGACTTATGCAACTTTGTGACTTGCATGACTTATAAAGAGGTCACAAGATCACATAGGTCTGGACCCTATTGAAACCCAAATGTGCGACCCACGGAACCCAGTGACTCCCTTAAGTAGCGTGGTTACATAGGTCACACAGGGGGAACTTACCCTATGTTGCGACCCAAAGACTGCATTAATGTCCCACATGTGAAACTTCTTATATATAGGAGGTCCGCGCTAGTCACATTCAACTAGCATGACAGAGCTCTCGAGGCTGTCTAACTACCCAATAGGAGAGCGTTTTTATCTAGCTAAGTCGCTTTGACCTCTAGTGATTATTTTTTACCTTCATGTGTTCTTACCTACCCCTTGGCTCTCACTTACCTAAGCCAGGGAAGGATTTATTTACCTCAGTACTTAATTTTTTAGCCATGAGCACTTTTATTTTCCGTTTTACTTCATGCCTAAACTAGACAACCCTTTTTCTTCCCAGCTAAGACCAACCTTCAATTTCTTAGCCTAGTCCCCTCTTTTCCATCCCTCCCCAAGCTCAAAAGTGCCTCTAACCTTGAATTTTTCCTTCAAATTTTCCTCCATTTCCACCTTTCACGTGTAGGTCAAACTTGGTAAATTCACAATAGGTTCCCTAGCACGACTTGCGACTGACACAACTTCACAGCCTTACGATTTCACGACCTAGCGACTTTGTGACCTAGTGGTCGATGCGACCTTGTGACTCAGCAACCATGCTACCTAGTTGGAAAGGTCGCGCAAGTCACAATTGCCTCCATTTTCCTCTATGCAACAATATTTTCTAGTAGCTCTATGACCCATACCTTCTCGAACCTTGAGAAGTTTGGATTATTTAATTTTACTGTCATATTGTTGCATTCATGCAATCTATCTTATTGTGGGATTATTTTTAAAACATGTCACATGGTGTGGACGTGGAACTCAACTATACCTCAATCTCTTCCCTTTAAGGTGACATGGCACCTCTGACCGTTAGAAAATGACAAAATATTCTGAAGGTCATTGTACAGGAAAGCTATCAATTCCCAACGTCGACACCTATTTACGAGGACACTGCTTGTGTCATAAAAAAAATTACCAAAATGACGTGGTACGATGTCTATGTTGAGTTATCGAATCCTGACATCATAGAGGGCCAATAATATTTCCAAGTATATATAAATTTCAAGAGGTCAAAGTTACACCATGTCGCCGCACACCCTCATGTCTTCCTGTGCGTGAAATTCATTGATTGGATCTTACATAGTATAGATTCTACTATGTGGGTGATAGGATAACACTCTGGGAAATAATTCACCAATATCTTTTCCAAATATGCTGAGGTATACTATGGGCTACCATAAAAGGAGAAATCCTTCAAAAACTGATGGTTATCAAAGCACAAGGTCCCAACTCAGGACACAGTCAGGGACTAGTGGCAAGACCCCTATAAGTTCTGGGGAAACAAAGATCAAGAGTAAAAAATAGAGGGGCTCCGGAAATTCTATCGACTCATAGTAGATATCATGTTTCGATTGTACAAGAGATCAGACATTAGCACTTTCAGTGGGATGTGGGTTGTTGTGTAACCAGCTCCAAAAATAGAAGAAAACAGATATCAACGCCTTAGAAATAAGCCACTTCAAGGGGGCAACCTCCAATACATTACATGAATGAAGAATTCTTGGATGATGCAAATTAACAAAACCTCCTTCTATATATAGGAGTCCATGGGGCCACAATATAATCCTAGTGGAGCCACAATGTAATCCTAGCCGACCTAACAATAATAATGTAAGGGCACAATAATAACAATATGGGGGTTACAGGGGTACAATAATAACAATAAAGGGGGCTACACTAACATAATAAGGGGCTACACTATTAATATAGGGACTTAACATGCCCCTCTCCTTCAAACAAGTGTTGTCCTCAATGCTTGATTATTTCTTGATGCTTCTGTATAAAATTCTCATCCTCCCATGTGAAATATTCTACAGGAAAGTTCTTCCACTTGCTGAGATACTCTAAAATTGATCGTACTTGTCGAGTTCTTTTTTCTATGACTGCTTCATAACTTCTTTCGATGTCATGTTTATCTTCCTTTTGTTTCATTAGATTCTGCACCAAAGTTGGGTTATCCTTTGAGAGTTGGAGAACTTGTTGTTGATGCTCGATGTGATCTTCCACTAATTTATCATCCATATTTGCTATTATTTGATCCTTAAAACTATCCAACTTAGCCTCCATTTCTACTTTTAAACCATATGTTTCATCTTCAATTGCTCTTCGTAAGATCGAAACTTGTTGCACTTGGTACCGTAATTTTGATATCTCATACTGCAACTCTTCCTCTTCATGCGTCACAGTATAGCTTTTTCTTGATTTTGAGGAGATCGATATTGAAATTGGATTATCTATATGATTGCAGCACTTCAATATTTGAATTTCAGTATCAACGTAGCCCTCTGAATTATCTTCTGAATGCCACAGGTCTGACCTGATTTGGATTCTCCAAGACAAAGTTGTGTCCAATCTCCCACAATGACCTAATTATGGATTGGTTCAGTAGAGAAAACTTGTAAGACTTTCCACGTGTCACTGTTTCGTCCTTTGTCTCTGAAATTGATAGCCAATAAACTACAGTCCGTGTACTTGCGACCACTTTCTACGACACTCCAATCCGATGCCCAGAGAGAGAGTTCTTGAAATTTTCCCACGATCACCTCTTTGAGATGAAATTTAGGAGCCTGAAAAAGCACTACCTTCCACAGATCATATCTCAAAAAATGTTGCGAACCAAGCTCTGAAATTTTTTCAAAAATTTCCTCAGGATTTCAGCTTCGCACCATACAAATTTCAGATTCTGAACCTTTGTATAAAACAATTTATAGTGAAAATTCCATGATGACCTGTTTAGGAGCCTGAAAAAAGACCTAACTTCCACAGATTATATCTCCAAAAATATTGCGCACCAAGCTCTGAAAGTTTTAGAAAAGCTTCCTCGGGATTTCGACTTCACACCCTAAAAATTTCAGCTTCTGAAACTTTGTAGAAAAACAGTTATAGCGAAAATTCCACGATGACCTGTTTGGAGTAGCGAAACCCTAGAATCCAAAGCTCTGATACCAAATGTTGAGTAACCAGCTCCTTATAAATAAGCCACTTCGAGGGGGCAACCTCCAATACATTACATGAATTAAAAATTCTTGGATGATACAAATGAACAAAACCTCCTTCTATATATAGGAGTCCATGGGGCCACAATATAATCGTAGTGGGTCCACAATGTAATCCTAGCCGACCTAACAATAATAATGTAAGCGCACAATAATAACAATATGGGGGTTACAGGGGTACAATAATAACAATAAGGGGGCTACACTAACATAATAAGGGGCTACACTATTAATATAGGGACTTAACATGGGTCCCTATAATTCACGCAGTCGCCACCAATGGTAACTCTTCAACTGGGCCAACTTGTTAGTATCAGTGTTGACGACAAACATAATCATGGCACAAGTTCTAGAAGAAGGACTAGCATCTAAATTCTACATGGTCTCATACTTATTGGATGCAGTATGTGCTAGATGTCACTTTGATCGTTGGCCCCACAACTAGAATCCATTGACTGGAGGTCCTATTCACAAGGATTTACAAATCTTTTGGGACTCACATTACAAGCAGGAACTCGACATCATATTAGATGAATTTATCACCTCACTATATCAATTGATACACAGGGAAGATCTGCCTTGCATGTTAAGGAGATCCATGGAAATAGTAATCAAGGTAGCACACTGGTTTCCAATCTGGGACGGAACTTACATCAGGGTCTTTAGCTCATTCAAACCTCCTCACGCGTTGCCAAGGTTTGTCACCAATATGCTACTATTGCAAGAATTTTTCTACCAAATGACTGGCGGGTTCTTGAAGACACTGAGCAAAGGGAATAAGGAGCCCTGTCTGACCCGCCCTCTAACTATCGGAGCTTACACTATGGAAAAATTTAAGGAAGTGGAGATAGAAACCAAACAGATGAAAGGTTTCCTGTTCGTACCTCTACACTTTCAATCCTATGACCCTGAAAGGATCTTATCAACCCACTATAATAAGGCCAACTTCAACTGGTCCTATCAACACACAGAGGTAGCCCATGAGGATGAAGTAATAAATTGGTATTGTTATCACTTTGCCAGATTCCCAAGGTTGAAGAAGGAATCCCAACAGAGGTAACCACAGATCAAGCTTTTAACCTAATAGAAAGCCCTACCAAGTCGGAGAGGGCTCTCTCCACAAAGTTAAAGACAAGAGGGCTGGAGGAATTAGGGTTTTTAGGCTAGATATTAGTGCAGGGTTTTTTTTTATTTGATTTGGATTGGGTTTCACTGGATGAAGATATTAGGTCAAGGGAGCTAGGTCAGGGAAAATGAGATAGGGTTTCAAGGATTCAATGGGCAAGGTAGGCATAAGGCTTACCACTTTAAATATGATTGTGATGATATGGCTTTAAGACTGATGAGAAGATAGGAAGAGCATGGGAGATGTATTCTTCCTAAACAGAGGAAAATGGACAACTTATGATCTCTTTCCCTAAACAAAGCATGAGCAAGCATGTGTTTTGCCTATCAAATTGAAAGAAATCATACAATAGAGATGTAATGAACATGAATAAAACACATTCTAACATATGAAACTGAATTAAAAACAATGATAAACATCATACCACATGTATCCCAAAAATAGCTGCAACTCTTCTTTATTAATTGGCCAAACTGAGTACAATAGTTCCTTGATCAATAGGCTAACATCCAAACTGATTCCAACCCTTCCTAAGAGTTAATAAAGGGACTAAATAGACATAAAAACAACGTTCAGTCATCCTCATCAGTTGAATCCATGAGGTGAGGAAGAGATCCACAAAATACTGAACTTAAATTTGAAGTGTAGGATGGTCCAAGTGACTCATTCCTAATTACATTCAAACTGATTCATTTGACTCAATGATAAATTTTACCCAATGAATCTACCCCTAGGTAACTTATCCATAACATAGTTACATTTACCATCATTAATTACATAGGTAGAAACATAATTTTATGAAGTAGTCAAAACTATAGAGAAATTTCAAAAATATTACCAAATGGTCATTTGTGCCCTCACTGTGTCATTTGCGCCTGTCATTTGCACCCTCCCTGTTCAAGGCCACTTTTGATTGACTTGAAGGTGTTAAAATAAGGCCCAAGATGGCTTGTTGGAAATCCATTCAAGTCCTCCTTCTACATATGCCTCCAGTTTTCAAAATGAAGCTGATTTGACACCTCAAAATTTCATTCTCCCAAGACTACTCTATGTGCAGTGCCTAGGCCAAAACAGGGGCAGAAATGTGATTTTTAGGTAGTTGTTTTACCTTTTCAACTGTCAAATCTGCAAATGAAGGTAGGAAACATGGTTTTCTAGAATGCATTTGTCCTTAGGAATCAATTGGTGGTTTCGTTTCCCTCAAAAAGTTCCCCAAACATTTGCGCAACGCCTAGGGTGCTGTGCAAATAACCTAATTTCTGATAAATGCATGTTCATAAAAACTCATAAAATCACAGATTTTGCAAAAAAGTTTCAAAATGCTTCAAAATTGTTAAAATGGTTGATGATGATATGGCTAGGCTTGGAGGGAAGCCTTTGAAAGTATGTCCAATTTTTTCTTCTCTTCCATGGTCAAATATTCAATCTTTTCATTGGCTCTTTTGAGCTTGGCCATTGCAATTTTCTCCTTTAGAGCATGGTGTTTGACCTTCCTCCTCAATAGGTCATTGCCTTTGTTAGCCTTTCCTATAAGCTTCTATAAGTTCTAATTGGCTCTATCAAGCCATGGCTCCCTATTTTCACTGATCACTATGGAAAATTGCTCATTTAGGGTTAGTTGATTAGCAATCTTAGCATCCCTTTGTCTTTCTAGAGCTAGAGCTCCTTTTAGCCCTCCAATTCTAGGTCTCTTTCTTGGTGCTTGTTCCTCTTTTTCATCATGCAAGCCATCATTTTCAAGTGTTTCATCAAGCATATCTTTTGCGTTTTCTGCCTCCCTTTGAGCAGTGATATACTTGACCTCATTAATGGCCTGTTTAGTCTTCAATTTCTCATTATCCTGCTCAAGGAATTTTATGACATATTTGGCCCTGTCAAGATTAGTTTGGAGCTCCTTAATATTGAAATCCTTTCCTTTGATGGTTGCATTAGTGGTTTTTTCATTTTCATCCTCCTCTAGGTCAACAATCTCAAATCCATGTTCTGTTTCATGGAGGTCCTCCTCATCATGAATGACTGCCTCAATCACCTTTTCTTTGCCTTTTTCCACCTCCTTTATTGTTGTAGAAGGCATGGCCCCTTCCACTATATGTGAAGAAAAAACATACCTGCGGCCTCTCTGGTACGTTTTTGGCAATGGCTCAACTCAACCATACTAGCCCACTTAGGCTCATTGTCCTCAATATTGCTAGGTGACCCAATGTCATGATGAGATGGAGATGAAGGAGGTGAAGGGGGCTGATATGATGACGATGAATGTGCTATGGGCTGAGATGGAGGGATGGAAGTGGATGGCTGGGATGATGAAGGGAAATTTTGTGCATGCTGGGTAGATGGAGGGATGGAAGTGGATGGTTGATATGGAGGGATGGAAGTGGATGGCTGGGATGATGAAGGGAAATTTTGTGCATGCTAGATAGATGTATATTTGAAAATAGCATTGGCTATGAAGGTACTCCATGCAATGTTTAGTTGATTGAGATGGTAGAGGACTATGATTTTGATAAGGGAAGGATGAAAAAGACTTATCATTTTTTGTTCATACTCCTTTTTATGGGCAATATATGCTATCTTATCTATGATCCGGGAAAGGTAGTAGGATATGTTAAGCATCCTTACCCTAGTGAAATGCATTAAGTGTCGGATGTGATAGGAACAAAGCATTGAAAATCTACCTTCACATGAAAATATTGCATGATTATCTTCATCATTGGTGCATATTTGTCTAGGAGGTGAGAAAAAGGAAAGAACCTCTTTGTCTCATTCTTGGATCTTGGTTTTAGGAAAGGCCCAAAGTACTGTTTCTCCAAATAACCTTTCTTGAACCACTTCTCCCCAACATTTGGGATCTCGATGGTAGTTGAAATGATAACAGTTGATATAGTAAAAGTGACACCAACTAAGGTAACTTGGTTGTCATGGAGTATGGATATGAAAATTCTGGTCAGCATGGGATGGTGTTGGACCCTCTGAATTTTCTCACATAACTCATAAGAGCCAACATGTTTGAAGCATGTCACAGTCATTGGAGAAGCTAAGAGTTCCCTAGTGCTAGTAGGTACAAATCTGAGAGCTCTTCCCCCTTTATGTGACCTCCTCACCTCTATTTCCTCTCCCTTACTGTATGATATTTTTTCTTCATCTTTTGCCATGGTTTTTTTATCAAAACCCTAGGGAAGTGGATGGTGTAAAATACGTTTTGAGGAATGAGGAATGGGAAAGGAAAAATGAAGCAGATGGTGATAGGGATGTATGAAATGGGTGATGGGATAAGGAGTAGTAGTATGATGGTATTTAGGATGGGGATTTGGGGATTGGGAGCCTAGGTAAATGTAACACCTAGGGCTTAGGGTTTTGGGAAAAAGGGTTAGGGAAAGGGAATTTTATAAAACAAGGGGTTTAGGAATGGGTATTTTCAATTGTGGGAAGGATATAAAGGTGTAAGGGAGTGAAATTTGGGAATTTTCAAGAATGAAATTGGGATACTAGGGTTTTAAAACAATTTCAAACACCAAATTCTAACCTAAATTTCACAACACTCAACACATGAACCTGATGAAGATGGTATTTAATGGCATTAGTTGTTACTCATTTTCTGGAGGTCGATGAGTAGGTTGATGAAGCTTTGGAAATGATGTTTTGCAACTTGAATGTGTTTCTCGTGTTTCTTGGTCATTTTTGTAGTGCCTGAAGAATTTGCGCCCTCACAGAAGAATTTGCACCCTCATAGAAGCATTTTTGCCCTCTCTTAAGCATGTGCACCCTCTTTTAATGATTTGCGTCCTCTGTTAAGGATTTGCACCATGTGCTATGTTTTTTTCCAATTTCGCCCAGAAACTTGAAATTTTGCTCTCTTAGAGTGCTTGCTTGGTGTTTGGAGGAGAAAAATGAATTTAAAATTATGTCAAGAATTCTTTAATACTTGAGTGAACTTGAATTTAGATAAAAAAAAACACTTTTCTAATGTTTCATTTCACCTTTTGAAAACATTTTTTATTACCCTTTTCCTTTGATTTTTCTTCTTTGCAGGATGATGATGCTGGAGTTTGGCACTTTTCACTTTGAATTTTCTTCTCTTCAGTTTGGCATGTGAAGTTTGAGTTGGAAGCTTGGGACATAACTTATTACATATAATGAGCATAAAATTACATAAAAATTAAAAATAAATTATATCTATGGTTTAAATAAAATTACGTTTGGTATGAAAATCATACTCTAAAACCATAATCACAATCTTTAAAAATCATATTTACATGTTGATAAATCCTCTGCAGATGATTGAGAAAGTATTATTTGAGTCACTCTCACACCTTTGCTGACCTTATTGAGATGAAATGTTGTGTTATGAACCTTGAAAGATAAAACCTAGTTGACCTAATGGGACCTTGTATGAATTGACTCCATCGTTGACTTTGAATGACATAATGACATATTGAAATAAGCTTTTAAGATTGTTTTATGCTCAACAAGACATGAAGGTGGGTCAGAAAATGTGAAATTTTGAGGGCGAGTGAGGTTTTATGACTAGGGCTACCATCATTGAATGATTTTTTTACATGACATAATGGAATGATAAAATATTTCTTGAGTGGGACCCCTAAAATGAATATAAAAAAGTGATTTTGATCACTAATGGCAGAATGAAAATTCTGACACTAAGAGGTACAATGCGGAAAGGAAGTTGGGCCCAGGTGAAGAACTAGAAGAAGAAGAAGAGAAAGAAGGAAATTCCCAAGAGAACATGAATTTGTAGAAAAGGTCCACATCCATGAAAAGGAATATGTAGACAAGAGTGTCCTCTTCCAAGCCAACGAAACCCAAGAACACGATGATCGAGGAATATCCGACCAGTCAAGAAGGAGAGGAGAACAATGAGACCTTAGAACAAATGAATTCCTTCCTGGAAAAACAGAAACAAGAGCTTCAGAGGAAGAGTGAGGAAGAACTCAAGAGTTCGCAAGGCACCTTAGGCCAACATCAGAAAGAAGGAAACCATAAACAAGAATAAGAAGAGAAACGAAGAAAGCAGTGAGAGGAAGAACAGTTGAGGAAACAAGTAGAAGAGTTGAGAAGAAAGGAAGAAGAGGAGGCATGAACAAGGAAAATAGAAGAAGAACAGAAAAGAGATGAAGAAAATAGAAGAAAAGAATAGGAGGAGAAGAAGAGGCATGAGAATGTTGCAAAAGAGGAACGTAAGAAACAAGAGGAGCAGGAGAAGCAAAGGCAGGAAGCAGAAAGGAAGGAGAAGGTAGAAGAGGACAAAAAGAAGCAAGGGGAAACAAGCAAGGAAGCTAAGAAAACCAGGATGCAACAACCACACCTCAATGAATGGACATACCTTCCCCCGCAAGACGTTCCCCCATCCATTCCCATCACTGGAGATCATTTTCCCCTCTCAGAGCTAGGCCTCCTAGAGGATAAGGAAGATGAGGTATTGGAATTAACTCGACTCTCCTTCAATCAGTTCAACCATAAGATCATGCAAGAAAGGAGGAAATGCATTTCCAAGAATCCAACTAAACCTTTGGTTGTAACCACATAAAAGGACATAGTCCTATACATTAGAAAAAATCCTGAGATGATTTCTTCGACCAAAAATGCTTTCGCAACTGCGACCGAAATGAACATAGGGAGAATGAGCAAAAATATTGCAGAAATATGGAGCAAGCTCCACGTAGCTAATCAAAGGGCCACCAACAAAGAAGAAGAAAAGAAAGCTCTGGAGGAGGAAAACAAAGTGCTACAACTAACTCTCGCTAATGCAAGCGAACTACAAGTTTCCATCAAGAGTGAAACTGACACTCTAGACGGAGCCATGCTACGAGTCTATGAGGATATGATGAAGCTAATCCAGTCAGTAATTCCTATGGAAGTTATAAAAACATATACAAGGAAGAAGTTATCCAACTTAAAAGAGGCCTACAAAACATTGGATAACATCCTAGAATGGAATGACAAGTATCCCGAGGCTCCGGACACCTTGTCAAAGAAATATTGGATCACCACTCAAAATGATAAAGTACAATTACGCATAAAGGTACAATCCCGAGACAAGATAGCCAAGGATACAGACAAGGATATATCCACTTATAATCATTTCCTTAGCAGGATAGATTCAATGGCCGAGGGCCATCATGCACCCTCTATCAGGACATTGGCAATGTTGGCCCTCAATTTTGGTCAATTTTTCTTATAAAAAAATCCATCTATTTTCCATCATATTCCACCTTATATCATTCATATATGACTCATTTTGACCTTATTATGCATATTCAAGTAAATTAATTAAGTTTTTCAATTTTTAGAGATTTTTGTAAAAAATGGGTTTTAAGAGTATTTTTTTACAGAACTGAAAATTCTCCTAATAGCTTCATGGAAGTCATATGTTTAGGACACCTGGGTGTGATCTGAGCATATATTTGGAAATATTTGGAACCAAAAATGGAAAATGATCTATTTTTTCGGTCAAACTGAGCTAAAACAGACCCGGTCAACGCTGATCAAACATAACCTGTTTTTCAGAAATCCCTAGGAACAAGGGCAGAATTAGTATTTTTTGGGATTTTCCTGATTTTGTGAAACTAAATGAATGATTTCAACCTAGATGGATGGGATTAGGATGGATAGGGTTGTTAGGGACATTATAGCTAATTTTTTATTATTATTTTCTTATTTAAACCAAGCTTATGAGCCCTTCAAGCATGTAGAATTTGTATAATTTTGTATTGAGAATTTTTGAAGACTTGGATATAATTTGAAGAACCTGTTCCATTTTCTATTTGTTGTTCATACTATGAATGATTGATTAGTTTTTGTAGCTGAGAATTTCTTCAAGTGTGCAAGGCAAGGGTGGAGGCCCCTCACACCAAGCTAAGTACACTTTTTGGTTAAATTAGCATGATCTTAATGAACTAGTTTTTCTTCAGATTTATTTAGTCATTTAGATGTGTGAAGATTTATTATGTTTTCTGGATGATTCTTGGTTTAATTACAATTTTCATATGAAGGGACAAACAATATTTTATGCTAAATTTTGCTTCTATCTGATCATGAACAACAACTAAAATTCATCCTCTTTTCCTTGCTTGAGTTATATCCTGAATTTCTATTTTTAATGAAATGATAATAATGATGGAATAGAATTGTAAAGAATGAAAACTCGGACCTCCTAAGTTAGGAGCCTCTTCTCCTACTTTTTATACATCATAAACTATTGTTAATCGGTTATTTCTCTTCATGAAGGTAGTACTGTGAGGAATGAAAATTAGGATCTCCTAAGTTAGGAGCCTCTTCCTTCACTTATTACATATTGAATCAGAAACTACTTAGTTAGATTTTATATTTGTAATATGCATTTCCATAAATCTTATAATTAGAATATATTTGTAATATGCATTTCTTGTAACTTCTATACTTTGTATTCTAAAATTGACTACATCTGAAATCCATATATTTTGGACATGCTTCGAAGTTTACAAACTCAGATTGATAAGTAAATACTTGTGTTATTTTACCCAGTAAATTGACCCAACAGTTTTGGCGTCGTTGCTGGGGAAGCATACTTCAACATAGTCAATTAGGAATATTCTAAAAAAACATTAAAAAAAAAAACACAACAAAAACAACAAAACTTAGTTTTTCTTTCAGTTATGTTTCTTTATGCCTAGAGAAAGAGATAAAAAAGGTAGATTTACTAAACAAAACCCCCCAAAAATTCAACCACCCATAGGAGCAGGACCATCACGAATAATTACACCAGTTGCTAGGAGACCAACTTTAGAGGAATTGGAAGAAAAACAAATATCAGGACAAAGATTGACTCTTATTGAAAGACAAACCTTGTTAGCCTATGAAGTGAAAAGAAAACAAACACCAAAAGAGACATCTTTCATAGAAAAACAAAAGGAGACAAGGAGACCAATTTTTAAACAATTAGAGCAACGAGTTCTTGAAAAAATAAATATAGTTGAGGAAACACCAATCCAACCTCTTATTGAAACATTACAAACAATTGAAAATAAAATGACAGAGGAAGGAGAAGGATCTAATATACCAATAATGACTCCGGAAAAAAAACTTCAGTATGAGAGACAACAAAAAGAATGGCAGAGAAAAAGAGAGGAAGAAAGGAGAATAGAAGTAGAGAGGAAAAGAGAAGAAGAGACAAAAATAGAATATGATAATAAGAGACGTAACGATATAGAACCAAAAAATAATCAGGAAGCTACTTTTGGCTTCCCAATTTTAGACACAAGAGAAATTCTTGGAGAGGAGGTAAAATGAAGAATATTCCACCTTCTGTTTTGCCCAATTTTTATGGAACATCTACTAAAGATCCTGATTCATTTATGTTTGAGTTTGATATCTTATGTCGTAGTTATGGATGCATATATGACAAACATAAACTTTGTCTCTTTCATGCTACTCTTAAAGCAGCTGCACTAAAATGGTTTATGGGATTAGGAGAGCACATTATTGCCTCTTGGGATGACATGAAGGGATTTTTTATTAAGAAGTATAAAGCCTATTGTAGGCCTATAGATTCAAAATAAGATATTTTCATAATTTCTCAACAAGAAGATGAGAGTTTGGAAGAATACTTCGAATGATTCCTTTACAATCTACAAAATCCCAAACAAAAATCTTTGAATTTTGATACCATTCACACAATTTTTCGCAAAGGTATAAGAGATGAATACCTTCGAATTCTCAATATAATGGGAAAAGGAGACATCTAAAATTTTCCATTTGATAAAATTACTGAACTATGTCAAAAATATTCTAGGGGAAGAGAAAAAACTGGAAAAAGAGATGTTAATTCAAGAGCTTCCAAATCAAGAGCACGAAGAGTAACAAGAGCAGAAATAGGATTTTGTTAGAAAACTTTAAAAATGATCTTTTGAGAACTTTAGGAACACAAGTTGATGTTTTGAAAGCCAAGAAAAAGAAAGATGAACAATATCAAATATTATCAATCTTTCATCCTAAGTGTAGAAAGAAACATCCACTAAGAGAATGTCCTTTGGATAGTATTTAGGTGTGTGGACTTTGTACATAAAATCATTAAAATGAAAATTTTCCAAAGCTTAAATAATTTCAAGTGAATTCAGAGGAAGAAGTACAAGGGATTGATTCCATTTACTATATGGCACCAAGGAGACCTTGGTAGCCAAGGATTCCTCGGCAATTTTCTCAACAAATCCCTAAGAATTATCAATATCCTCCTCAAAATCATGGAATGCTCTGATGCCATGGAAGGCTTGGCCTCCACAACAATACCAAAACCAACCTGCACAAGGTTAGCGAGGATATAGTTATGGAACCCCACCACCTCAACAAATATATCCTCAATAACAATACCAACAGCCATATCAACAACCATATCCTCAAGAACCATTTCAATATCAACAATTCCAACAACATCCTCAACCAATGCCATTTCCATAACAAAATCCTGCACCCATACTAACTCAACCACAACAGCTTCAGTTGTCTTCTAACCAACCCCCACCTAGACCAACTCAATTACCAGCTCAGCCAGTAGCAAATCCGAGTAACAAGGTGGAAAGACCAACATATAATGTGGAAGAAGCAACATCTTTTCCTACATATTCTATTCTTCCTATACAAGATGTCAACTTAAGGTCTGGGAAAATATTACACAAAGATTATCCACCAATCATATAAGAACAAACTGAACAAGGAGAACAATCTGAAAAATCTAATCCAGAAAAACAAATTCAGAAAGGAAAAACTATTATGTCTCAAACACCACCTTATCCAAAGAGGTTAGTAGAGCAGAAAACTCCAATTTATTTTCTTAAATTCGATATTTGGGATGTATTAAAGAATTTTTATGTCAAAATTCCTTTGTTGCAAGCTATCAAAGATATTCCAATTTATGCAAAAACAATAAAGGAATTATGTATTAATAAAATTGGCAGAAAGAAAAGAGATCCACCCAAAATCCAAGTCATTGACAAATTAGCTAGTCTCATGTCTGCAAAAACAACAATTGAAAAATATATTGATCTTGGGATACCTATGGTTACCATTTCAATAAATTATTTTTCAGTTCCAAACACTTTAAAAGATTTTGGAGAAGCTATAAATGTCATGAAAACAGAAGCTATGAAATATTTGAAATTACCCAATATTTGACCTACTACTACAATTTTAGAGCTAACAGATAGATCTAAACTTGTATCAAAGGGAGCATTAGAAGACATCATTTTTTCTTTGTATTCATGGGAATATCCTGTAGACTTTCTAATATTGCAACCAAAAACAAATTTAGGAGGCCATCCTTTAATTCTAGGAAGATCATGGTTAGCCACAACATATGCCTTCATTGGATGCATATCAGGAAGTATGATCATAGCACATGGGGATGAAACGAAACATGTTACACTCTATCCTCTAACACAATCTCCTCCTTTATTATTATGGCTTGATGAACAATAACAACAAGAAACTCAATCTGTTCTAAGTATTAATCAAGTATTTAATTTTAGAGAAGAAGAATAAAATAAGGATCTAATAGACCTTTTCATCTCAAAACCCGATATTTCGGAGTAGCTAAGAATAACACAATATGAAACTACAAATCATCTTTTAAATCAATGTTTTCAGGAAAATTGTACTATTCGATCATTGAAAAATTCATTTGAAAGTATTTTTCCTGTTAGCTCAATTACGAATTCACAAAGAAAAATCATTGAAATCAATCTTGGAAAGAGTTTAAATATTGGTAATAATCTACAATCATCACAAGAACAACGTGTAATTGCATTGTTACAGAAATATTCAAAAAAAATTGCTTGGGATTATACAAACATGAAAAGAATTCATCCAAAGACATGTATTCACCATATCTATACTGATGATCATATCAAACCAGTTAGACAACCACAAAGAAGAATGAATCTTATGATAAAAGATATAGTCAAAGACGAACTGCAAAAATTGTTACAAGTAGGATTCATCTATCCTATTTCAAATATTCAATGGGTTTCTCCCTTAGTTCTAGTACCAAATAAAAATGGATTATGGATAATATATGTAGACTATAGTGAACTAAATAAAGCCACATTAAAATATCATTTCCCATTACCGTTCATTGACCAAGTACTAGATTCATTAGATGGAAAGAAATTCTTTTCTTTTCTTGATGGATTTAGTGCATACAATCAGATTAAGATAACATTGGAGGACGAAGATGAAAACAAATTTACTTTTCCATGGGGAACATATGCATATCATTCGTTTTCCCTTTGGGTTATGTAATGCACTTTCTACTTTTCAAAGAGAAGTACTAGCCCCCTTTGCTGATCTAATTCATGAATGTGTAGAGGTATACATGGATGATTTTACTGTATATGGAGGTACATTTGATGATTGTTTGGATAATCTTGAATTTTTTTTAAAGAGATGCATAGAGACAAACATATACCTCAGCAATGAAAAATGTTTTATGATGTTAACTTAAGGGATAGTGTTGGGACACCATATTTCTTCTTCAAGAATCAAGGTGGAACCAAAAAAGATACAAGTCATTCTACACTTAATTCCACCAACAACACAAAAAGCAGTAGGAAGTTTCTACTGCATATTCCAAAAGATTCATTGAAAATTTTAGCAAAATATATCTACCTTTGTTCAAGTTACTTGCAAAAGACATTGAGTTTCAATGGACAGCAAATTGTCAAAATGCATTTGAAATATTGAAAGAAAAATTGTCAGCAGCACCCATTCTTCAAGGACCAAATTAGTCATTTCCATTTCACATATCTACTGATGCATATGATATATTTATAGGAGTATCACTTGGAAAAAAATAAAATAAGTTTAATTATGCCATATAATTCATAAGAAAAAAATTAACTCCGACAGAATTGAACTATATAGTATCTGAAAAAGAAATGCTAGTTGTTGTGCATGCAGTTAATAAGTTTAGGAATTATATAACAGGCTATCAAGTATTTATTCATAAAGATCATTCAACCATTAAATATTTAATGAACAAAGAAATTACCAATGGCAGAATTACTAGATGGTTGTTATTAATGTAAGATCACTGTTCTAGATCGACTAGGTAAAGATGATCAAGTAGCATATTTTCTGTCAAGACTTCATTCATCTGGTGATCCAATTCATGTTTTAGAAAATTTTCCAAATGAAAATTTATTTTCTATAATAGCTAAAACCCCATGGTTTGCATATGTAGCCAATTATTTATCATCTAGAATATTACCATTCGATTTCACTAATAAGCAGAAAAGAAAAAATATTATAGAAAGTGCTATACATAGCTAGGTCAATGGTGACCTATTTTATACTAGTTATGATCTATTAATAAGAAAATGTGTTAGAGAATATGGAATTCTTGATATTTTAAAAGCATTTCATGACGATCCATGTGGTGTCCATTTTGCAGACAAGCAGACAACATACAAGGTGCTCAAACTTAGCTACTACTAGCCAGCAACCTTCAAAGCCTCAAAAGCCTATGTTAAAAGATGTGACAACTGCCAAAGAACTGGAAGACCTGTAATATCATATGAAATTCCATTAAAACCACAAGTACTTATAGATCCATTTGAAAAATGGGATCCTGACTTTGTGGGACCGATTAACCCACCTTCAAATGGAAAGAATTGCATTCTAGTGTGTATAGATTATGTTACAAAGTGGGTAGAAGAAAAAGAAGTGGCAAGGGAAACAAAAGAAAAAATAGTGTCATTCCTCTTTGAAGAAATATCTGTAATATTTGGAGTTTCGAGATAGATTGTTACAGACCATGGAGCATAGTTCACCTCCAAACTTGTCCAGGATCTTACGGAAAAATATAAAAGCAAACACAAAAGTTCTACTCTGTACCATCCCCAAGAAAATGGACAAGTAGAATCCATTAATAAGATCCTGAAAAATATCGTGACAAAAACAGTGCAAATGATTAGAAAGGATTGGTCATAAAAGTTAAGAGATGCAGTATGGGCATACGGAATTACATGGAAGAATAAAACTAGATTCAACCCACATTAATTGGTATATGGTAAAGAAGTTATGTTACTAATTGAATTTCAAATTCATACATTCAAACTTGCAGTGAAATTGGGATTGGACCTATTAGAAGCACAAAAATAGAGAGTCATGCAATTAAATGAACTAGATGAAATCAGACAGCAAGCAGTTGAGCATACATCACTGGTGCAACAACAGAGAATCAAATGGCATGACAAATTTATTAAAACAAAAAATTCATAAAGGAGTTTGGGCATTACTTTTTGACTCCAAGTTCAAATATTTCAAAGCAAATTTTACAATTCATTGGCTTGGGCCATATGAGATAGAAGAAATATTTGACAATGGAGCAGTTAAAGTAAAGAAAATTGATGAAGCAATAATTTCATTTCTAGTTAATGGACATAGGCTTAAAGTGTATAATAAGCCTATCAATAAAGAGGACTTTCTAAAAAGAGTCTCAACAAAAAATAATATGGAAATAATGGAACAACATAGTGATATGCCTTCCTTACTTTTAGAATAAAAATAAAAATAAAAATAAAATAATAAAGGAGTTTGGTTGTGAAAATACAGGAAACTGGCACAATAAAAACTCGAATTCATATCAGAAAACCAACTTGTTTGGCCAATATGAATTTCCTATTTTGTTTTAATTTTTCATCAATTTATTTTGCAGAAATCATCCTCTAGAATTCCAAGACTTGAGGACAAGTCTCGAAATAATCAAGGGGGGAGATTCATAATAAAGCTATGCAAATATTTTAAGCAAATGTATTGTAGAAGGGGCCTAATATATTAATATTCATCAGAAGACGTGAATCAATATCAGATGCAAAAAGAACATGAAACATTATAATCTACATCAAGAGGATCCAATAAGTAGATACAAGCGTCTACATTCCATCATAATTCATCTTTGAAGAACTATCATCATTAAAAAAGAGTCAAGTATGGATGAACTAGCAAAGGTCATCATCAATGAGCATTGACATTGAACTATTAAGCGCGGAAGGAAAAGTACTGCAAGTGAAAAAAATGTTCTTAAAATGTTTGATTTTGAAAAAAATTCTAGAATTGTTAAACTAATTTAACTTGAATATGCATCCTATTACATTTATCCTACTTACATCCTACATCATATTACATTATCCTACCTACATCCTACATTAAAAACATTACATTAACCTCATCCTACCCTCATCATAATACTATTTACATTCATTATCCTACATCCCACATTATTTCATCATAATCCTACATTAACCCCATATAATCCTACATTATCCTCCTACATAAGCATTTTTTTATCAGAAATTGAGGCTCAAAGTTTTGCCTCATAAGGAATTTCCTTGCTTGCCTACAAAAGCAAAAAGGAGTTAGTGTCATTATAAGATAAATTTTATTTTGAAATTAGCTATGCATATGGTAATTTCAAAAACAAATTAATGAGTAAAGCATATAAAAATGAAAAAACAAAGAAATCGAAAGGAAAACATATATATGCAAACATGCAAAAAGGAATGAAAAGACAAATGTATGATTGCAAATACATGCAATAGAAGGAATACAAAGAAATCAACGAAGCCATGATGAAGAATGTACATAAAAGAGCGTAGGTAATACAAATATTATGGTGACAAGAGAAGCATTTAAACCCGTGGAAGGAACAATGTATAGGAAATAGAGAACACAGTCAAATTGTGACACATAGGTAGCCACGAGTAAAAAAGTGAGAGTATGAGTTGGGAGCGCAAGATAAACGGTTAAAATGCTTTCAAACAATCAAGCTATGTGTAATTCTCTCTTCCACCATCATAGAACCAACCAGGATCTTCGTAATACTCTCTTCCATCATCATAGAACCAACCAAGATATGCGTAATACTCTCTTCCACCATCACAGAAAAAACTAAGCTCAGAAGATGAGAGCAACACTGTGCACTCACACAGCGTAAGGAGAAACCTTGTGAAAGATAAAACATGCAGAGAAACACAAAAATTGAAGATAAGCTTGCGTAAGTCAAAGAAGCCCTGAACAAAGAAGAAATTGCATAAGAAATAGGCGAGGAGATTAAGAATTCTATGGAGAAATAAGGAGAGACGTCAGTTTTAACGAGGAGATTGAAGGCCGATATTCCCTCTGTGCCAAGTTGACTCTACTTCCCAAAAAACCCACAAGTGAATAGGTAATAATCAATCTCGGATTTCTATTAGCAGTTAAATGAATTCCAAGGGTAGTTAAGCTCGAGATGTTGGTTAATATGTGTCATTATATGAGGGAGTAAGACTTTAGTTATAGATTTGAAAACCTTGCCACCATTAAAAATTCTTTGCCACATGTGTCATGTATGAATCTTCGAAGATGTTGAGAGGAGTTTTAATTAAAATGATATTGTTTAACACAGGAAAACGAGTTATTACTCAGAGAATTTTACAAGTTTTCTTCCAGATCACGTATTCTAGCTCGAATTCCTTCATGCATAATTATGAAATTTTTTACATATGAAAACGCAGAGTCCTATTTTCATATACATAGTGAGCAATTTTTTTAAACAGAGAAGGGATTTTCGTGAAAAACTTGGAAAAATAGAGATTGAAGCATGAGTTTATGGAGCAGTAAAACATTGTTAAGATGTTTTTATGGTCTTTTACAAATTGAAAAAAAAAATCTATCACTTTTTAAGAGCAAGGGACTCTTTTTTGCAGCAGAAGAGAGGAGATTGAAGTTTCAAGAAGGGGAATAATCTCATTTTTTAAAGAGCTTCAAAGATCAGGTAAGCCTATTTACCATGATAATTATCCATGAATGAAAATTGCATGAATAAAAGGACAAGGTATATATATACATATATTTTTTTTTATGATGAGGATTTTAACTGTACAAGGATACATTAATTGGTATACAGAGCACATGACAACCAAAATTGAGCCAATGGAATTCAAGTTAGAGAACTGGGGGAAAGAAACCATAGATAGATTGTATCAAGTAGGATTGATAGAGTTTGTTCATAAGTTTAATGGGCATACTGACAAGATTACACAAGAATTCATAAATCATTATGAACAGGGACAAACAATAGTGGGTGACCTCTCCATACCACTAAACCTATAATTTCTCTCGCAAGCATTAGATATTCCTTTGACTGGAGATTAATATCACAAAGGTTTACACTTCAAAGAGAAAGAATGGACATTCTTCCTAGAGAAAAATAGAAAATGATCTTTTGACGTGGCAAAAGGAATTCCAAGGGACTGGTTAAGTGAACCATGATCAGAATTAGTATTAATCATTCAAATATATTTTACCTGTGACAACCAGTTTAGTGTGATCTATCTCTATCACATTAGATTACTTCAACACATGAAGGGAGAGTCCAAGATCAACCTGCCCTATTTCTTTTCAAGGAGCTTGATCAAAATGATAGCGGGTGTTTAAAAAAAAACTGAAGCAAAGGAAGCACACATTTATCATCAAGGGCTTATTAAAATAATTGTAGAACATCAGGTGAGAAACAAGGGATTGGCTTGGAAATAATTTTTGGTTCATAATCATATTGAGAAGGAAACAACATAGGAAAAAATTAAACAAATGCATGTGACAAGGAGAATTATGAACTCTCCTATGTATCCCAGGACTAGATAAAAGAAAAAGTAGGATAGTGCCATGGTTGAAAAAGAAATATCCTTCCTATCTATTCCTAGGAAGCCTAGGAGGAAAATACAAGAAGAGCCAAGTGAGAAAGAAAAAGACCCAGAGATAGAAATGGTTGAACCTACAACAAAATCAAAACGAATTAATGAGAATTACAAAGTATGGAGAGAGATGTTCAAGAAGAACCTTCGGAGAGGGACTCCTAATTTGAGAATTCTTGGGTAGGAGCCACCTCATCACATTCATTTTCTAAGGAGACTGTAGGAGAAGAAAGAGAGCTGCATAAAGAAGCACATCTTAAGAAGATATAAGAGTTGACAAGAGATTTGGAGGTCAACAAAATCTTGGAAAGGCATTTGAAGAAAGAGAATAAGATGTAAAAATAAAAAAATAAAAATATAATCAAAGAAAATGAGAAATTGATGAAGAAACCAAGTAAGCTTGAAAAAAAAGAACATCCTTATCTCTAAACAATCTTATAGATGGCTCAATGAGAAGAAAACATCACAATACAAATATGAGAGACAGAAGGTAAAGGCTACCATCTACATGGAAGGAAATTATGAAGGTATTGATTGTCTTCTTTAGAATACACAAAAGAGACTACAAGATCAAGGAAAGTGGGCACATCATCACTCAAAAGGCCAAAGAGGAGAAAGCAAGCATGAGGACATGCTTGAAGATCAGCAAGGGGGAGATGTTAGCCCTAATTTCTAGTCAATTTTTCTTATAAAAAATCCACCTAATTTTCATCATATCCTACCTTATATCATCCATATATTCCTCATTTTGACCTTATTATGAATATTCAGGTAAATAAATTAAATTTTTCAATTTTTAGAGATTTTTATAAAAAAATTGTTTTAAGAGTATTTTTGGACAAAACTAAAATTTCTCATAATAGCTTCATGGAAGTCACATGTGCAGGACACCTGGGCACGAGTTGAGCATAGATTTGGAAATATTGGGAACCACGGAAGGAAAAAAATCTATTGGTTCGGTCAAACTGAGCTAAAATAGGCTCGGTCAACGCTGGTCAAACATGACCTATTTTTCATAAATCCCTAGGAAAAAGGGCAGAATTAGTATTTTATGGGATTTTCCTAATTTTGTGAAACTGAATGGATGAGTTCGACCTAGATGGATGGGATTAGGATGGATAGAGTTGTTATATACGTTATAGCTCAAGTTTTTTTATTATTTTCTTATCTAAACCAAGCTTATGAACCATTCAAGCATGTAGGATTTGTAGAATTTTGTATTGAGACTTTTTGAATACTTGGAGATAATTTGAAGAACCTGTTCCATTTTCTATTTTCTGTTCATACTATGAGTGATTGATTGAGTTTATGTAGCTTATAATTTCTTCAAGTGTGCAAGGCAAGGGTCGAGGGCCCCCATACCAAGCTAAGTACACTTTTTGGTTAAATTAGCATAATTTTCATGAACTAGTTTTGCTTCAGATTTATTCAGTGATTTAGATGTGTGAAGATTTCTTGTGTTTGCTAGATGATTCTTGGTTTAATTATAATTTTTATATGAAGGGAAAAACAAGAGTTTAAGTTAAATTATCCTTCTATCTGATCATCAACAACAGCTAAAATTCATCCTCTTTTCCTTGCTTGAGTTATTTCCTGAATTTCTAGTTTTAATGAAATGATAACAATGATGGAATAGAATTTTAAAGAAGGAAAACCTTGACCTCCTAAGTTAGGAGCCTCTTCTCCTACTTTTTATACATCATAAACTATTGTTAATCAGTTATTTGGTTTCTCTTCATGAAGGTAGTATTGTGGGGAAGGACAATCAGGATCTCCTAAGTTAGGAGCCTCTTCCCTCACTTATTACATATTGAATCAGAAAATACTTATTTATATTTTATATTTGTAATATGAATTTCCATAAATCTTAGTATTTAGAATATATTTGTAATATGCATTTCTTTTAACTTCTATACTTTGTCTTCTAAATAGAATACATCTGAAATCCATATATTTTGGACATGCTTCTAGGTTTACAAACCCAGATTGATAAGTAAATACTTGTGTTAGTTTACCCAATAAATTGACCGAATAGGCAGCACCAAGGAGCCGAGAAGAATAATTGCAGGAAATTCAGGCATTTCTCAACCCAATCTGGTAGGCCTCCAACTCAAGTGACTTACAGGTGACCAAGGAAAGTATCACGAAGTACATAGTGGAAACTGTTAGGATATACACGAAACTAGCTACATTATCCAACTAGGTCAACGCCAAGAAGGTCACATTGGTTCCTAATGCTATAGAGTGAATGCACAGACATGGGGAAGACATGCCTCAACTGGTCTTGATAGCTACAAACCACAAAGTATGGCAGACCTATCTCAGGGAGAATTTATAGATTGATATACCGACCTTAACAATCACCATATCATTAGCACAGGGTTAATTCATGTGAAATACCATCTCATTTTTGTTGCACAACATGATAGATTAGGGGAAATTGAATTAGATCTCAAGAAAAACATGAGGGAGTCCCTAGGTCACAATCAACCCTAGGTCGTAATCGTGCCTAGGTCGCAATCATCCATAGGTCGCAAGAAACATTTGGTCATGTTATCACTCATTAATTTCTCCAGGTTCGAGAGAAATAGTCCGAGGTAACCACAAACCAACTTTTAGGTACAGAATCTAGCCAATCTGTACCCAGAGAGGGCTCTCTCTGTAAAATTTAGCTTTGTTTTAGAAGATATCAGGCTAGTTATAAAGTCCAAGGATTTTGTTTGAATTTGGGTGGTGGAATTCAATAGCTGAGGGCAAGATTGAGTAGTTTAGTCCATTGGGCTAATGGAGTCAAAAAGGATAACTTAACTGGATTAAGTCTCTTAGCAAAAGATGGTTTCACAGGGCAATATAATCAAACAGGGAACAATTATAGATCTTAAAGTAAATGGAATGGAATCTAAATGGAGGAAAGGAAATTAAGAATATTTCAACACATTTATAAGAGGGAAAATTGAGTGATTATTAACAAAGAGCAATTAAGTATTCTTTATTAAATAATCAAAATTCTTAAACCATAAAAATAGGAGCAATTAAGAATTCACTGTTTAAACCAATTTAGAAGAAAACATTTAGAACAATAATGATTAAAATCATATTACACTTAAGCACTTTCTGATTTATTCCTTTTCATTAATCATTCAGAAATGTAACACATATTATATAATAGACAAATCTAAATACTTTAACACATAAGAGATAGATGACTTATTGGTCCGTAGTCTGACACATGAATCCTGTAAAAAGTCTTTCGTATCAATTCCTCATCCAGCTAGCCACAAAAAATTTCTCCAATAGCACTTTATTCCAAATATTCAATGTTACAGCAAATTCTAAAATATCTACCCAAAAATACTTCCAAGAGTGAAGTATTTATACAAATTCTAAACTAAAATATCTTGAAAAAAAATATCAAGATTAGTTCACAAATCTCTCCAACTATTTTACATAAATAGAACTTAAGTAAAGGACACTCAAACTAATTCATCTATTTGGCACTATTTTTTATGGATAGGTGATGACAAAGAGGATAATTCGAATTTGATCCAACTCTTAGTTGATGATGAGGCATCCAAGTCACTAACTGCTTCCTTTCTTTGTGCATTTTGCTCCAACAATTCTGCAAACTTGGGGTCCAATGATATATTTTTATTTCTCAATCCATAATAGATATGTAAAAAATGAAAGAGTTTATTTTATATAAATATGTTGGTGAGAAAAACCTCTTTTATTTTCCTAAATTTACTCTCTAGCTGTGCACAATAGGCTCTGCAAAAATATGTGTAAAACAGAGTTTTACAGAATCTAAAAACTTTCCTTTAAATATGTGCATGTATCTCTGATTATGAAATCACTGTGCAAAGAGTGAGATAGTTTTTTTTAGATGGGTCTCTTAGGAGAAAAAACCTCCTTCATTTTTGTATGATGTATTTCGGATTGGCCACAATCATCTCTGAAAAAATGATGACTTAACTGGAATTTTCTGCAAAGAGTGCTTTCCAACTGTGTTTAATATTTCCAAAACCATAATAGTTGTTAGAAAAGTGAGAGAGGTTTTTGTATATGGTCCTCTTAAGAACATAAACCTCCTTCAGTTTTGAAAAATTCATCTTTTATTTATGACAATAGTTTCTGCAAAACAATGACTAAAGCATGAAATTTCTGCAAAAATGTTCCTTCTTGTTGTGTTTTCATCTTTTCACCTTTTTGTTCTTTTAACTGTTTTAATTTCACTTTATATAAAATTAAATGTTGGTGAAAGTATTTTCATCTCTTTTTACCATTTTAATGCCTCTATAATTAATTTTACTGTTTACCTTTGACTGCTCTGTAACTTCATTTTAACTTTCACTCTGACTTTTACCTAATACACTTTAACCACTGATACTCTTTAACTGTTATGATCTCTAACCTCTGTTTATCCTTTTATCCTCCTTTATCATGACTTACTATAGTACATAATCAAAAATTCATGTAAGGATAATTTTACAAAAGTTCAAACATTTCTTTCCACCATTTAGCTTCCAGTATTCTGGTTCTTTGCAGCGGCAAAACGTTCGAAGAGGATTTTCACTGAGAACAAGGTTTTTAATTTGGAAATCCCTATCTACTAGAGGTATATAGTCTAAATATCTGTGAGGAGAATTAAGGGGTGCGACATTCAAAGCCACGGGAATTTCCATTTCTGGTTCTTGTGGATTCAGAAATGAATTCGGGGTTTTTTATGAAAAACGAGCACAATCATAGGTTCGGGAATGCAAATGTAGTTTTGGGAACTGTTCTGAACTCTGTTTTAGTTTTCTCATGTAGAATTTAAACAAAAACCAGGTTTTTTACAGATTTTAATGGGAATTGAGGTAAATATATCTTATCCTGGGGAATGAACAGTAATTGGAACAGGTATTAGCTATGGCATATGAATTTTGGATACTTGAATGCAAATTTCTTTAGCACGGGAGCAGTTGGCAAACTTTGACAGTTGATTTCGAAAATCGTTGCATGAGACAGTGAAAATGACGTGTGTATGTTTTTTTTATTCACAAAACCAAAGGTTGGCGGGTTTTTAATGAATGAAGTCAGCAAGTACAGAGGTTTCGTCAGGGGAGGCAGGCGGTAAGCGGTTTCCATTGCACCGCTTTTGGGGAAGAGTGGTTTCGAGCAGAGGGCGAGCGATTCCATACGATGCACAATGCGTGGCACTGTACGATCCAGAAAACCGCTTGGCCATTGCACATTATCGTTTGGACGTGGATGGCTAGCGATATGGATAATAACCGTTGATCTCAGACAAGTCGATCGGATGGTCGTCGGGTGAGGAAGATGGCGGAAAGATTACAAGGCGGGCCCAATGTGATTTAATATAATTAATCATATCGGGGGCGTTTCTATTGGCAGATACAGGTTATTAATTAATCATGAGGATTAATTAACCCTTATTGATATGGTGGGGATGTGGATTCGTATTTCGATTTAATTAATCAAAGTATTAAGGTTATATTTCAACCAAAAGGGGCGGGATATATAGTTTATGGGGAATTATTAAAATAATACGAGAAAAAGGTTTATTTGTATGGGGATTTAAATAATAAAATTAGAAATTAATATGAAAAATGAAAGAAGCGCTAAGTGTAAACATTAGGTTAATGTTTTTAATTATGCTTTTATGAGGAGGGTTTTTATGAAATATTGCATGATTTTCCTAAGTAAAATGGGATTTTACTTAGGAAAATATTTTTCAGAAGTGTATGAATATCATAATGAATGATTTTAAGTACTTAGGTTTTTCCAATTATTGGGCCAAGGGTCCGGTCCCTCCAAAAGTCAAGGAAATGCCTTGAGCCCCTCTAATTTTCAAATACCTTCGTACTTAGGGGAGATTAGTGAAATCTTTAGGGGAAGATGAGAAGGGAAGTTAATAGTTTGACTTTGTTTTGCTTGAAATCCTTCCAATGTATTGTCTGCCTTTGCACTTGTGATGAAAGTAAAAGAATTAACACATCTAAAGCCATTATTCATCACATGTAATTCTGCAACATCATCTACCTACCCTACCTACTTTACCCTACCATTTTTTCTTCTTTATTAGGGTGCACTTAGACTGGAAAACCCTTATCAAACTTTTTCTTTTACATATGGAAATCTATCTAATTCTAACCTTATTACATCCAAGGGCTCGGATTAAAATGTTGAGCTCCTTTTATTTACTCTACCTATCTACTTATCTGCCAAGATTAAACAGTTTGGTCAGATTTTATTCTCTACCTCTAAAACATTAAATTGAAAAATGAACTAGCCAAGCTTAAATTGTTTGAATGTTCATAAATTGTGGCATAAGATACAATTTGCACACAATTTGTTTATTATACAAGAGCAAAAAGGTAGTGGCATTTATACTTGCACACTTTCCTTGGCCTTTCTTTTGGTGGGGTTCATTTTCTTTCACTTTTTTGGCCATTTTATTATTTTCACCCTTTGATTTTTCTTTTAGGGTATACCCTCTTTACATTTTTTAAATTTTTTGATTTTTTGAGAATATGGAAAACCTTTGCAACGAGAAAAGGTATGAACATATTGCATAGTCCATCAAGTCAATCATGAAATATGACACCTATTGGTATAGGAGTCTAATAGGTCGCAAGTAAGCCCAGATTCAAGGGAATACCAAAGGCCATGGGCAACCCAAGAGTCATCCCGACCTATATGTACATCCTCAAGTGATTTCATAAAGGAATTTTGTTTTTGGACTTTGGAGAGAGACATATTGTTTCTTATTGAATGTATGTATTGTGATGAATACAAGAGGTGTTATTGGATCTCAATATTGAATCCAATGGAAGTATTCTGTGTGGTCGTGCTGTGAATATTGTCTCTTCAACTGAATGGATGCTTCTTCAAGTGTTGGTGCACATTTCTACTCGTGTATTCTCTTGTGTTCTGAGTTTCCTTACAACACATGGATGGTATATGATGCTCTAACTTTAAATATATGTCAAAGTATTTCTTTGTTGATATTTTCTTTAAGTCATTATTGGAATATGCATAGGTTATAGTTGAAATACTTAGTCATCGCGAACGGTTTCCTGTTTTTTCAGTAAATATCGTTATGAGTATAAACTTGGTAAAGTTTTTGCTAACAATTATTTTCGTAAGTTTCATGCTTTGAAATCCACTTTGCTATTCACGGTAATGTGTTTCACAGTGAGTTCCTCAATCACCCACTTGTGTTCATTCAAATTCTGTGCATTCTCCTCTCAGTGAGTCCCCTCCCTGTCTTGAAAAAACCATCTCCACCAACTTAGTGGAAACCAGACCTACATACTGCATGGGGTCCCTAAACCAAATGGTGTAAATTCTAATTGGGATTCTGCACTGGGGAGATCCCCTACTGTTGGTGATACATTTCATACCGTCAAAATTTCCCTAGCTTCTCTTTTGTATTTTTTTTGTTTGGTGCAAATTTTGGTCAACAAACCCGATCGGGGTGAGACCACCTATTTTGAGAGCGACTATATGTACTCCTTTTTTCCTGTATGAGTAGAACATTGACTTACAAAAAATAAATCTCTAGAAATAATTATTAAATAATTATTTCTTAATTATTTCTTAATTACTTTTACTTAATTACCTTGGAATAATTAAATAAACCATTATTTGTTTGTTATTCCTTATTTTCCTTATTAGATAATTATTTCTTTCTTAATTATCATGAAGTGATTAATAAATCATTTTTATTTGTTAATTACTTCAACCATTTTCTAAATAAAGATATTTGACCATTTTGAATATCTTTTCCCTTTCAAAAAATATAATAAAGTATTCACACCAGCTAGATTTTGATTTAGTCAATAATATTTTATTATTTTCTAATTCCTAACTTAGCTCAATACTTTGTTATAAATAGAGGGTTTTATATTCATTCTTCACCATGTCCATTTTCAATGTCAACATTATTGTCTCATAGCATTTGAGCTCCCACTTGAGTTCAATCCATTTTTATTTTTTCTACCCATTTCAAGTTGAGAGAGAAGAACACAACTAAAGCACAAGGACAAGAAAGGGACCCGTCCCACAGAGGGGGAACTACATACCCATGTTGTAATTTATCCTCACCAGGTGTTTTAATAAAATTATTATTTGATTAAGTCCTCCATTGGGTTATTACACTTTAATTTCTTGTTTTTATATGTTTATGTTTGTAATATTTGTTGTGTTGTATGGTTTTCTTTGTTTTTTATTACATATCTGAAGCATAAACAACCATATTTTTTTTGTTAGGGCTACATGTCACCAACAATTTAAGTGAACCATTTTTGGCACACGTACTAAGAATTTTCATACTAACAATGAGAGTATCATACATTCAACTTCAACAAGCCACAGTTTGACTAGTATCCGTATGGATATTAATCTTTCGAGGTATGTGTTGTTAGGAAAACTTGACTCGGGGAAAGAGTCAAATTTGACCGACTCAAACAGTGATGGTTACATGATTTTGTGTTCTATGGTATGTTTGTGCCTGTGGAATTATATGCAATGAAGCCTTTAAAAGACTACATGAAGACTTTATTGTATTCAGATTGGCCAAGTTCTGGCCAAGGAGACTAATGAAATTCCATCAACTAGGTTTTCTCCCAAAGTTGGTGTTTTCCCGGGTAAACACTATTTGCATTGTGCTTATGTTTTATTATTTTCTAGTTGGTTTAATGTTCTTCTCGGTCAATATATATCTCTTTGATATTTTTTATAGGTGTTATGTTCCAAGTTACTTCTTTAAAAGCTTAATGGATAAAGCAGGCGATTATTTGCCTTGGATTATAAGCTCTCAAGAGCTTGATCATACTATTATAGCTTGTTATTTCTATGCTTTCTGGAGTAATTGAATCGAATGGGTTAGGTAGATTTACAACCCACTAAGATCCAAAAATGTTTTCTAGGATGAATGTAGGGGCCAATTGTAAATGGGATTGGGCTCATATCAACAATACCAATGACAAAGTGGCAATGTATTACGAGTCTCTGGGATTTTAACTTCAGTTTGAGAGGGATGCCATTTCAAGCCTTACGATCAACCCTTTATTGCAGTTGGAAAAGAGATCCTTTTAGGAAAAATATGTTGTTTCCACTTGAGTGTAATTACCACAACTGTTTTAGGAAAGGAACTTGCTCACTACTCCCACTCAATATGCAATGTTTGGTCATTTACATACCATGGCATACATAAAACTGCTAACTGTTGAAGAATCAGGAATCTTGCACATTTCTTCTTTCTCCTTGTCATCACTAGGACATAACTCAATATTCAGCTTGAAGTGGGCCCTGAGGGGTGTACCAACTGGCTTGGAATCCTTCATATTAAATTGGTCAAGCACATTCTTTATATATTTTTCTTATGACAACTACAACCTTTTGTTTTTCCTATCATGCATAATCCTCATGCCCAATATCTGTTGTGTTCGACCCAGATACATCATTGCAAATTTGTTGCCCAAATATTTCTTCAACCTATTGATCATATTCTTATTATGCCCAACAATCAACATGACATCCACATATAACAATAATATTATATACTTTCCTTGATCATGTCGCTTGATATAAACACAATGGTTAGCTTCCAACCTGTGAAAGCCATGTTCCAACATGAATGAATCAAATTTCTTATACCATTGCTGAGGTACCTACTTCAACCCATAAGGCTCTTCTTCAACCTGAAAACTAGGTCTTCTTTTCCTTTTTCTATGACACCTTTTGGCTGCTACATACCAATTTCTTCCTCCAATTCACCATGAAGGAAAGAAGTTTTTACATCTAACTGTTCACACTCTAAGCCTATAGCAACAACAAGACCAATAATGACTTTGATGGATGAAATTTTTACAACAGGTGAGAAAATATCAGTGAATTCAATACCTTCTTTTTGGGAAAATCCCTTCACCACCAACCTTTCTTTACACCTCTCCTTCTTTTCATCACCTTCATGCTTAATCATGTATGCCCATTTGTTTTGCAAGTCCTTTCTACATATATTTCTACATTTTTGGAGCTTGCATCAGACATAAATCCAGAGTAACATTGCAACTAGGGTGAAGCTGAATTAGAATGATAAGAGAGCAGGTTTTCCACAGGCTCTATTGTAATCTGTTATGTTTGCAACAAGAACATTAGGTTGACTTTTGAAAATTTGGGATTAGAAGCATATGTTTTTGTGACTGAGTCATTGATGGATATTTTGAGGTCTTCTTGTCCTTCTGTAGGCCTTGAAAGTGTTTTGGTTTGTAGTTTCAATTTTTAACCCTGGATCCAGAACTGGTCTCTAGATGTTTATCTGAGTATTATATTTTGGTGTGAGTTTCAATAAACTAGGTAATCTGAGTATTATATTTTGGTGTGAGATTTGAAGTTCAAAATTATCTATCACTTATGAATATTGTTATTCTGGTTTTTTTCTATTTTATGTATGTGAGATTCTGAGAGATTGAAATTCTTTTTTTCCAGATATTATTCTATTGGATGTTTCTCCTCTCAATCTAGGTATCAAAACTGTTGGTGAGTAATGGCCAAACTTATTCTGAGGAACATTGTTATACCAACAAAGAAGTCACAAGTGTTCACAACTTATCAAGATCAACAAACCACTCTTTCAATAAATGTAATCATGATAAATTGTGAACATAGTGGTGTTGATGACTACGAAATATTATTAAATGATTTCTTCCTCCTTCTGTCTCAGTTATTCAATATTACTTCAGAGATGTCTTACAAATTTCAAGTTTTAGACCAATCGTTTTTGGTTAAATGGAATAGAGTTTTTTCTCCTAATTGAAGTGAATTCTGATTATTTTAGTTGAATGTCATGAGTAAGTGCAATTTTATGAAGGGGAGCGGAGTCTAACAAAATATTGCCAAAAATTAGGAAAATTTGATCTATCTAGAATCCCTCTAGCTCCTTGGTAAGCTTCCAAATACCTTCTGTAACACTAGTTTATTAACTATCCTATCCTTCTCTAGTCCTCTGTTGTTACTTCATCAATTCCCCAAATTATTGACATAGTATTACTCTTGCAGTGGTGTGACACAGATTGAGGTTATATTTGAGGTTGATGCCAATGGTATCCTTAATGTAAGAGTAGAGGACAAGGGCACCAAGAAATCGGAGAAGGTCATCTTGTTATGAAATAATGGCATGGTATTGGATTTGTCAATATTTGTCGATCGAATCAGTGATTCAGCATGTACTAGAACATATGTGGTAGATTTCTAGTAGCACAACTAGTAGATGTAGCAGACCTTTGATAATTTTATGATGGCACAACTTTGTTCTCTAATAGTGCTAGCTTGTTCCTTTTCTGTTGTCAAGATTGGAAATTCCAAGTTGCAGAAGGTAGTGTTTCAGTGATGGAACTCTTCTGTCTTCATAAACATGTAAGATGATTTTCCTTTGATGCATGTGTCTGGATAGACCTTCAATATTTCCAAAGGTAGTTGCCTTTTATCATTTTTTCTTCAGATTTTCTTTGCTTAATATGATAAAGTATACTGAAGGTTTCTTTCCCTTAAATAGGTGACTGCAAAAGTATTAACATTACATGAATTGAGAATTTTGTTCTTTTCTCCATTTCAAAGTAGCATTAATGGTAATGTCAAACATTTGAAATCTGTTTGCATTAATATTGTTAATTGATTTGGAAATTGCTTGCCTTAAATAAAGGATGTGAAGTGTAGAACTCATAGTGTTTGCTACTTTATGGAATGGCATTTCAAGTGGAAAATAATTTGAATAAATTAGAAATCTTTCTCTGGAAAGTCATGGTTTGAATAGGATGAAATTCGTCTATTTTGAATCACGCTTTTAGATGGTATTAAAGTTGTTTCATTTTTGTGGCAATGTCGTGACTTCTGTTTCTAAATATTTAAACTATATTTGTATATTTGAAATGGTTAGCTTTCACACTTACCTTAGCGGGCTTGGATATGAAATTTGAGTGGCAATCACAGATCATGAGAGATTTACAAATGTGAAATATATATGCAGGCATATGCTTATAGTAAAATTACAAAAATGTTGAACCCTTAGTTAACCTGAGAGGGGGGGTGAATCAGTTTAACACATTCATGGACTTTTAAAATTTCCTTTTAAACTTATTTTCACCTTCATTTCATGATCAACTTAATATGTGAGCAGCAAGTATTAAGATAATGTAACAAAAATCTTAATATGTAAGCAACACGTATTAAGCAGATTTGATACACCATATCAACACATAAACATCATGCACATAGACAACAGATATAAGTGGAAACCCATAAAGGGAGAAAACCACATCTTATTATTGTTGTGATGCAAAGGCAAGCTCCAAATCGCTCTCACCACTGATTTTCTGCAGGCTCCAACCTACAGGAGGCTCCTACCTCAATTCTGCAAGCTACAACTTGCAAGGAAGCTCCAACTCCCATCAATTTTCTCCAGGCACCAACCTATAGGAGACTCCAACCTCAATTCTGCAAGCTACTACTTGCAAGGAAGCTCCAACGCCCATCGGTTTTCTGCAGGCACCAACCTACAGGAGGCTCCAACCTCAATTTTGCAAGCTACTACTTGCAAGGAAGCTCCAACTCCCATCGATTTTCTACACGCACCAACCTACAGGAGGCTCCAACCTCAGCCAGCTACAACTGACTTCTATCAAGTTACAACTTGATATGGAAGCACCAACTTCCTCTATTTTGTAAAGAAAACACTTGCTGATTTACCTGGATATCAGCTCTATTCTGTTCCTTATTTTTTGTTGTCCATCAGTCCTCCAATCTACCCTGTATCATCTCTACATCTTCTCAGATTCTCTATCAGCTCCTCCTTCTTCTCTACCTCATTGCTTCATTTCTGCATTCTCTAACCTCTCTATGCATATATATGAGATATCATTTATAGAGTTCACCTCTTGACTGTTTTTATTCTATCGGGAATTAGAAATGAACAGCCTTGACTCTTCGACTTCTGCCTTCTCATTCCTTTGTCCAGCTCATTCAGAGGAATGTAGCAATTTATACAAATTTCAGTTTTACAGTGGAGTTTTGTTTGCCTATGTAGACTTGCCTTTGCATCACAAACAATATAAAATCAATTAAAAAATTTACATTTTTAGTTACAATAAAACAAATTCACTCAGTTCTTTTCTGGCCCTTGGCTTGCTGTGCTTTTGTCTTTTCTGTTGTTGTCACTGTAACTGTTCTGCATACCTCTGATTTCCATGTATGTAAAATGCATTTCCCAAATTCTGTTCCAACTCTGGCAGCTTTATCAAAAATTCACAGTCTTTTACATTGCAGAAGTTCTTCATATGGTTCAAAACCACTCAACGCATATACACTGCTTCTTTTATTAACTCAAATAACTCTCAGCATATAATAATAAACCTTTTTAACATAGAAAATAACCTTTTTGGCCCACTTTCCGAATTCTATCTATTTCCCGATGCGATGAGCCACCTCCAATAACTTCTGATTGCGATGAAGTCCTTTGCGATGGTTGTGATGTGATGAATCGCAATCGCAAACTTCAATGGCATGATCCATTGCTTTGCTTCACTCCGATGCAATGAATCATTGGTCAAACTATTGCGATTAAGTTTCACCGTCGTAATCACAATCGCAACATTCATAGGTCTGTTGTGCCTTTGGTCATTTGATTTCTGCCGATGCGATGAGCGAGGGGTCCCACCAGACAGTACTTCGATATTTCAATGTTATACGTTATATTTCTCTTTTACCCGTCGATGCACTTTAACAAGGGAAAACTTTGTATTTTCGGGTTTGAATTCCAGTAGGCCCCACTCCGACTTACTTTAAGATCCAACGGTTGCTATCTTCTAGGATCCAAAGGTTGCGATTGGATCGCATCATCGCAATCGCAACATCCAACAACACATTCCCTTACTCTTCCGCTGGGCCGATGCGATTAGAAATTTCCGATGTGATAACCCATTGTAGATCCAATGGCTGTTGTTAATTGGGAATGGACGGTTGCGATTAAATCGCTCAATCACAATCGCAACTTTCAACTTGTCATTCCTTTTTTCTTTCATTCCGCTGATGCAATTAGAAATCTCCGATGCGATAAGATCTCCACCATTCATCTTTAGTCTCAGATAAGATCTCCGCCGTCAATCTTCAATCTTCCACTCCAGGCCTTAACATTAAAACTCTGCCTTTCGCGTGATGTGATCACTGTTAGATCTTCATGATCTTGATCCGACGGATATCGTGCAATATCACGCAATTGAATTTCACGGGGTTTAATCTTCAAAAATTACGCGATATCCGTGGTTTTTGAAAACCACCTCTATATTACGTGTCAAGCAGAGACCCATATCGCGTTTTTTTGAGCAATTCTACTTACCGGTCTTGAGGTCACGCGAGACCATTTGTTTTGGGTTTTGAAACCACCATTCTTGTTCATCGTTGGGTCCCACCATACTTCCATTGTTTGTTTAACTGAACCTTAGGAATAGTGTTAATTCCTTTGAAAATGTTTTGGCAATACATTACTTACATAAAACTCTTTTTTACATTATAATATTTCGGCCATACATTATAATATACATTTTCCCTATAGGACTCATGTACTTATATCATCGCATCGCATCGCAACTCCGCTGCCTCTGTTTCATAGTTTACCTTGCTGTATTTTCCGATTGTGATTTGCGATCGCATCGCAAATGCAAACATCGCATCTCCATTACATAGCCTCTGCTTTGCTTGCTATTGTTCCTTTGTGATCCTTTGACTTTCTGTTCCCTCTGCCTTGCTTCCTTTTGTATAATGCTACTCCTTTCTACCTTATTGCTGGTTTAGGTGCTCCTCCTTTGCCATCTCCTTTGCCATCAATGACAACATTTCCAACAGTCTCCCCCTTTGGCATTGATGGCAATAATCCACCAATACTTCCTTCAAGACTTCCTCTGCTTGTCTTCTTTCGCTTGCTTTTCCTCCGCCTTTGACATCAATGGAAAAGGGTTGCACATGTCCTAGTGTGATTTCCAAACCTTTTCCATTATAATCTGATCTTGAGGACCTATTCCATGCACTGATCACTTGCTCTGGATCTTTTGTGACAATATTTGTAGACTGATCTCCCCCTTGGAATGATGTTTTATTTTATGTTCTCCCCCTAGAATGATGTTATCTTTTCATGTCAGAGAGTAGCATCTGCAGACACTACCCCTAGTTTGTCTCTCAGATATTCGAACGGTTCTTTAGCAATAGGTTTTGTGAATATGTCTGTTGTTTGTTCCTTTGTTGGCACATATTCCAACTTCACTACTTTCTTTGCTACTTGTTCTCTGAGGAAATGGTACTTGATTGGGATGTGCTTTGTTTTTGAATGAAGTACAAGATTTTTTGATATAATTATTGCACTTGTATTATCACATTTGATAGAAATAGGTTCATCAATGCTTACCTTCATGTCTTGGAGAGTTTGTTTCATCCACATTACTTCTGTGCAACATGCTACTGTTGCTATGTATTATGCTTCTATTGTAGATAGAGAGATAGAAGTTTGCTTCTTGCTTAGCCATGCCACCAGACCTTTTCCCAAATAGAATGCACCTCCACTTGTGCTTTTCATGTCATCCACACAGCTGGCCCAATCTGCATTTGTATATGCTGTCAAAGTGAAGCTCTTGCCTTTTGGATACCATAGCCCATAATGTGCAGTTCCTTGTAGACATCTGAATATTCTTTTGACTACTAGTAAGTGAGTTTGTTTTGGTGTTGCTTGATATCTTGCCACAAGTCCTACTTCCAACATAATGTCTGGTCTAGAAGCTGTTAGGTATAGCAGACTTCCTATCATGGATTTGTACAGTTTTTGATCTACATCCGCTGATCCATCATTAGCACATAATTTGCATCCAGTGATCATGGGAGTTGACACAGGTTTGCAGTCTTCCTTTTGGAACCTTTTCAACATCTCTCTTAAGTATTTTTTTTGTGAGATGAATGTTCCTGTGTTCTTTTGTTGAATTTGAAGTCCTAAATAGAAGGCGAGCGCTCCAATCATAGACATCTCAAATTCTGATTTCATTTCTTCAGCAAATCCTTTTGCTAACTCATCCTTGTTGCTTCCAAACATGATGTCATCTACATACACTACTACAATTAGGAGATCATTTTCATTAGCTTTTATGTACAGATTGTTGTCTACTCCTCCTTTCTTAAACCCTTATTTTTGCAAGTATTTGTCCAGCCTTGAATACCATGCACAGGGAGCTTGTTTCAGACCATATAAGGCTTTCTTTAATCTGCACACATAGTCATGTTTATCTGTTAATGAGGATCCTTCAGGTTTTTCCATGTAGACTTCTTCCTCTAGATCTCCATTCAGGAAGGCAGACTTCACATCCATTTGATATACCTTGAAATCATGATAACATGCAAAGGCCAAAAACATTCTGATTGCTTCCATTCTGGCTACAGGGGCAAAGGTTTCATCATAATCAAGACCTTCAATTTGTGAATATCCCTTGCATACAATTTTGGCTTTATTTTTGATTACCTGCCCTTGTTCATTCATCTTATTCTTGAATATCCATTTTGTGCCAATGACATTTTTCCCAGTGGGTCTTGGAACCAATTCCTAGGTCTTTTTCTTCTCAATTTGGTCCAATTCTTCATTCATAGCATTCACCCAATATTTTTCTTTGCTGGCTTATTCAAATTTCTTTGGCTCTATTTGTGATAACATGGCTAGGTATACTTCTTCAGTCTGTTCAGCAAGTTGTCTTCTTGTCTAGACTCCTACACTCTTGTCCCCAATGATTTGATCCTCTGGATGGTTCTTTTGAGTGTATCTTGAGGGACCTTTTGAGTTTAACGCAGTATCTTCTGTTGTCTTGCTTAGTTCATCACCATCCTGGTTCTCTTAATCATGATCTTCTGGAGTATTGCTGCGACCTGTACTTCTTGTCTTGTTTGGTAGATCTTCATCAAATCTTACATCAATGCTTTCCACAATTTTGTGAAGTGTTTTGTTGTAACACCTATAACCCTTACTCTTGGATGCATATCCTAAAAATATTCCTTCATCTGCTCTTGCATCAAAATTTCCCAGATTTTCATCATTATTTTTTATGAAACACTTGCTTCCAAAGACTCTAAAGTGCTTGATTGATGCTGGTTTACCATACCATATTTCATAAGGAGTCTTGTCACAGTTTGGTCTTAGATGAGATTTGTTAAGAATGTGAATAGCTGTATGTACTAATTCTACCCAGAAGGTTTGGGGAATGTTAATTTCTTGCATTATTGCTCTGGAAATCTATTGTACTGACCTATTTTTTCTCTCTGCCACTCCATTCTGTTGAGGTGTACCTGCAATTGTAAATTGTTGTTTTATCCCATGCTCATTGCATAGGTCTGCAAAATCATAGTCTATGAATTCACCTCCTCTATCTGATTTGATACACTTTAGCTTGCATCTTGTTTGATTTTCTACCAATGCCTTGAATATCTTGAATTTCTCAAGTGCTTCAGATTTATATTTGAGAAATGATACCCACGTCATTCTAGAAAAATCATCTATTATCAGCATAAAATAAGATTCTCCACTTGGTGTTTTAGTTCTTGAAGGTCCACACAGGTCCATGTGAACAAGCTGAAGAGGTCTACTTGTAGATAGTTGCTCTTTGGTCTTGAAAGATGTGCGGGTCTGCTTGCCTAGTTGGCAAGATTTACATATGGTATTTGAAGGCTTCTTTATGACTGGCATATCTCTGACTGCATTCTTCTTGCTTAGACTTATGATTTGGTCAAAGTTTAGGTGACCCAATCTTTTATGCCATAACCATGATTCCTCAAGTTTTCTAAGGTGGCATGCTTCATTCTTTTCTATCACTCCGTAGACATTACTTTCGGTTCGAACACCTTTGATCAAGGTCTTTCCTGTGGTGCTTGATCTTACTTCATAGTCATGTTCTCTAAAAAGAACCTCATAGCCTTTGTCACATATTTGACTGACACTTAGCATATTGGCTTTCAGCCCATCCACAAATAGTACATCTTGAGCCTTTCCTCTTCCATTTTCCAGACTGATTGAACCTTTCCCTTTTATTTTCCCTGCTTTATCATTGTCGAATGCTACATTCCCAGACTTCTTTTCATGAAAGGTTACAAACTTTATTCTATCTCCAGTCATATGTTTTGAGCATCCACTGTCTAAATACCATTGGCTTTTCAGGTCTTGAGCTATTAGAGCCAGGTCACATTTATTCACCTTCTTTTTCCACTACATGCATCCTTTTGTTTGGTACCTTTTCTGAGATGATGGACCACATTATCTGAGAGGAAATTGGGAAGACATATGTCCAATTTTATGGCATTCAAAACATTTGATCATATTTTTAAAAGGATTATGAGTACGCGTGAACTCTCCATAATTCATAAAACTCTTTGAGGTTTTGAACATCAGTCTTTGTCCATATATTCTGCACTCCTTGGCCTTATGGCCGAACTCCTTACAGTAAAAGAAATACCCATAAAAACAATTAGTGTACCTGATGAAGGGTTGTCTACTCCATTTGTTTGCTTGAGGCCGTCTTTTCACTTTTTTCATCCTTTGCTGGTAGGAAGCGATTCTCCTTTTATGACAGTATGCAGCAACATGTCCTGGTTTGTGGTAGGCATAACAAGAGACATTTTTCATTAGGGGAAAGAATCTCCTTTGACAGCTTCCAAATTTGATATATTCAAGAGTACATGATCCTTTTTCAGTTGACTGTTTATTTGTTTCGTTCTTTGTCATTTGAGGTTCCTTCATGTTTCTGTTTACTTCATTACGAGCTTCTCCTTCTATAGGAACCTTCTGAGCTGCTTCATTAACCTTGACATCTTTTACAAAAATGATATTCCTGTTATCTGTTTCTTTGACTTTACTTGTTTCTCCTTAATAACCTATCCCAGTTTTTATCAGAGGAGATCTTTGAGCATCTAGAATTTTATTCAACTTATCAGAGCTTGTCAATTGAGAAGAGTTTATTGAAAATTTTCTTTAGGTTTTTTCTAATTTCATCCTCAAGTATACTACTTCTTCTTCCAGTTTCTCTTGCTTCTGAATTTTATCCTCAATTTGCTGAAGTAACATGTCTTCTAACTTCTTGGCTTATTCAAGCTCTACTTTCAACTGAATGAGGTCTTTTGAATTTTGTTCTTCTCTTACATATTTGAGGAGAATGTCTTTCTATTTTCTGCACTTTAGTTTAAGTTTGTCCATTTCCTCCAGGGCACTTCTTAGCTCCCCCTCAAGATCAACTTCACCTTCTTCCTCATCTTCTAGAAGGAATCCTTCAAGCTCTTCCTTGGCCATCAATACAAATTCAGAGGTTCTCTCTTCATTGGAGGATTCATCTGAGCATTCAAATGCACTGCTATCTTGCTAAGCATAAAATGATTTTCTCTTGTATCTATTCCATTTCTGCCAGTTCTTTGCTGAGGTTTTCTCTAACTCTTGAGTTTGATTCTTTGTCTTCTTATGAGGACACTTAGAAGCATAGTGTCCAACTCTTCCATAGTTAAAGCATTTAAATGGAAGTTTACCTTTATACTTTCCTGAGCCTCTTTATAATTTTCTGATAAATTTGGCCTCTTCTTCATCAGAGCAGGAGCATGTATCTTCTTTTCCTTATTTTTTGTTCTCTGTCTTGAAGGCCGCCTCCCTCACATTTGATTTCCTCTGTGGAAGTCTCATCTCATAGGCTGTTAGGTTTCCAAGTAATTGGTTCATGGTAAAAGTTTCCCAATCAGCGATTTCTTCTATGGCAGAAACCTTGGGGTTATAGCTGGATGGTAAATATCTGAGAATATTTTGAACAATTACACATTATTTTATGGTTTCTCCTAGGGATTTCATGTTATTCAAAATTTCTGCAACCCTTAAAAAGAAGTTGGCAATGTCTTCATCATCATTCATTTTTATATTTTGAAATTGAGCTCTATATACTTGAAGTTTGGCTATCTTCACCTTTTTGTCTCCCTCATGAATGTTTTCTAGTGTATCCCATATTTCTTTGGTAGTCTATTTGTGCATTACTTTGATAAATTCTGCCTCACACAGTCCATTTAAGAGTGCATTCATGGCTTTTGCATTAGCTACAAAATCTTGTTTGGCATCTTTCTCCGAGTCAGTCTCCTTTGGGGCATATCCCAATTCCACAGCAGCCCAAGCTTCTATTCCTAGAGACATTATGTACGTCCTCATTCTTCTTTTCCAGAAGGCATAATTTGCACTGGTGAACAAAGGGGATTTATTTTTTGAGCATCCTTCTTGACTAGCCATCCTGGGGACCTAGGATCTCCTTCTAGTTGTTAAACTGAAACAAAAGGAACTTGCTCTGATACCACTTGTTGAACCCTTAGTTAAACTGAGAGGGGGGGTGAATTAGTTTAACACATTCATGGACTTTCAAACTTTCCTTTTAAACTTATTTTCACCTTCATTTCATGATCAACTTAATATGTGAGCAATCTTAATATGTGAACAGCAAGTATTAAGATAATGTAACAACAATCTTAATATGTGAGCAGCAAGTATTAAGCAGATTTGATACACCATATCAACACATAAACATCATGCACATAGGTAACATATATAAGTGGAAACCCATAAAGGGAGAAAACCACATCTTATTATTGTTGTGATGCAAAGGCAAGCTCCAACTCCCTCTCACCACTGATTTTATGCAGGCTCCAACCTACAAGAGGATCCTACCTCAATTCTACAAGCTACAACTCGCAAGGAAGCTCCAAATCCCATCAATTTTCTGTAGGCACCAACCTACAAGAGGCTCCAACCTCAATTCTACAAGCTACTACTTGCAAGGAAGCTCCAACTCCCATCGATTTTCTACAGGAACCAACCTACAGGAGGCTCCAACCTCAATTATGCAAGCTACTACTTGCAAGGAAGCTCCAACTCCCATCGATTTTCTACACGCACCAACCTACAGGAGGCTCCAACCTCAGCCAGCTACAACTGACTTCTATCAAGTTACAAATTGATATGGAAGCACCAACTTCCTCTATTTTCTAAAGAAAACACTTGCTGATTTACCTGGATATCAGCGCTGTTCTGTTCCTTCTTTTCTGTTGTCCATCAATCCTCCAATCTTCCCTGTATCATCTCTACATCTTCACAGATTCTCTATCAGCTCCTCCTTCTTCTCTGCCTCACTGCTTCATTTCTGCATTCTCTAACCACTCTATGCATATCTATGAGATATCATTTATAGAGTTCACCTCTTGAATATTTGTATTCTATCGAGAATTCGAAATGAAAAGCCTTGACTCTTTGACTTCTACCTTCTCATTCCTTTGTCCAGCTCATTCAGAGGAATATAGAAATTTATACAAATTTCAGTTTTACAGTGGAGTTTTGTTTTCCTATGGAGACTTGCCTTTGCATCACAAACAATATAAAATCAATTAAAACATTTACATTTTCAATTACAATAAAACAAATTCACTCAGTTCTTTTTCGACCCTTGGCTTGTTGTGCTTTTTTATTTTCTGCTACTGTCACTGTAACTATTCTGCATACCTCTGATTTCCATGTATGTAAAATGCATTATTTTGTTCCAACTCTGGCAGCTTTATAAAAAATTCACAATCTTTTACATTGCAGAAGTTATTCATATGTTTCAAAACCACTCAACACATATACACTGCTTCTTTTATTAACTCAAATAACTCTCAGCATATAATAATAAACCTTTTTAACATAGAAAATAACCTTTCGGGCCCACTTTCCGAACTCTATCTATTTCCCGATGCGATGAGCCACCTCCAATAACTTCCGATTGCGATTACATCCTTTGCGATGGTTTCGATGCAATGAATCGCAATCGCAAACTTCAATGGCATGATACATTGCGTTGCTTCACTCCGATGCGATGAATCACCGATCAAACTATTGCGATTAAGTTTCACCGTCTTAATCGCAATCGCAACATTCATAGGTCTGTTGTGCCTTTGGTCATTTGATTTCCACTGATGCGATGAGCGAGGGGTCCCACCAGATAGTACTTTGGTATTTCGATGTTATACGTTATATTTCTCTTTTACCCATCGATGCGCTTTAAGAAGGGAAAACATTGTATTTTCGGGTTTGAATTCCAGTAGGCCCCACTCTGACTTACTTTAAAATCCAATGGTTGCTATCTTCTGGGATCCAAAGGTTGTGATTGGATTGCATCATCACAATCGTAACATCCAAAAACACGTTCCCTTACTCTTCTGTTGGGCCGATGCAATTAAAAATCTCCGATTCGATAACCCACTGTAGATCCATTGGCTGCCGTTAATTGGGAATGGACGGTTGCGATTAAATTGCTCAATCGCAATCGCAAATTTCAACTTGTCATTCCTTTGTTCTTTCATTCCGCCGATGTGATTAGAAATCTCCAATGCGATAAGATCTCCACTGGTGATCTTCAGTCTCAGATAAGATCTCCACCATCAATCTTCAATCTTCCACTCTAGGCCTTAACATTAAAACTCCACTTTTCACGTGATGCGATCATCATTAGATCTTCATGATCTTGATCTGACGGATATTGTGCAATATCGCGCAATTGAATTGCACGGGGTTTAATCTTCAAAAATTACGCGATATTCGTGGTTTTTGAAAACCACCTCTATATTACGTGTCAAGCAGAGACCCATATCGTGTTTTTTTGAGCAATTCTACTTACCGGTCTTGAGGTCGTGCGAGACCAGTTTTTTTGGGTTTTGAAACCACTATTCCTATTCATTATCGGGTCCTACCATACTTTCGTTGTTTGTTTAACTGAACCTTAGGAATAGTGTTAATTCATTTGAAAATGTTTCGGCAATACATTACTTACATAAAACTCTTTGGTACATTATAATATTTCGGCAATACATTATAATATACGTTTTCCCTGTAGGACTCATGTACTTATATCATCGCATCGCATCGCAACTCCGTTGCCTCTGTTTCATAGTTTACCTTGCTACCTTTTCCGATTGCGATTTGTGATCGCATCGCAAATGCAAACATCGCATCTCCATTACACAACCTCTGCTTTGCTTGCTCTTGTTCCTTTGTGCTCCTTTGAATTTATGTTGCCTTTTTATTGCTACTATGTTGCCTCTGCCTTGCTTGCTTCTGTATAATGCTGCTCCTTTCTGCCTTATTTCTGGTTCAGGTTCTCCTCGATTGCCATCTCCTTTTCCATCAATGACAACATTTCCAACAAGAAAAATTCAAGATATGAAGAAATCTATGTGCAGAGGGTATTCCAATTCCATCGATGGACACCTATAATATATAATTCTTGTTAAGTATGCAAACTACCATATACAATGTAGGATTACAGGTTATGTTGTTCAAGGTATGAAATTGTATATTTATACACAAAACCTGGATATATGTTCTATGCTTTTCTATTTTCAGAAATCAATCTGTAGCTAAAAATGTATCTTTTGTTGAATCAACTTTGTTCCAAATTGAGGAGTTGAATTCCTAAGAATATTTGGTATAAATCTCTTAGTCGATGGTTTGCAACTATTGCATGATGCTGGAACTCCATAATGCTCATCTAAACAATGGAACATTCTTTCTCCATATGTTTTCCTTCATTGTTGTCTCTCATTCCATTAAGTTCCCAAGACTTTATATATTGGCATCCATTTCATTTTGTTTAATTATAATATAAAAAAAAAATTGCACACACAAATTTCTTTGTTCTTTGTTTGTTGCTCATGTATCAATTTGTCATGCAAGGGTTTACTATTTGATGTTATCTAACACAGTGACTTATTCCAGATTTCTGATGGTAGACCTTAAAAGAGATTATCAACAGAGAGCTACAAACATACTGCTTTGACCCTCAAAAAAAGGAAGATTTCCAATTTTTTAAAACTCTCTTAGTTTCAATGGGTTCGATTGTTTTGCTTTCCATGTGCATGAATATCACACCTATGTGCATGATTTTGTGTTTACAAAAAATATGTCCACACCTGTCTCAAAGAATGCCACTATTGTAGAATTTTGTTTATGTTATTGATTTTATTTTTTAACGGAAATGGTTAACTTTGAAATGGGGTTGTGGCTGAACTGGACAACTAAAAACTATATAAAAGAGAAGGCAAGGCCTCAACCATAGCTTAAAAGGTTAAAAATCTCCAAAAAGACCGACTAAAATTTGACTTTCCCTTCCTATCCTGTGCCAAGTTCCAATTCCCATGCTCTTGGCATGCATATTGCTAGATATACTGACTTAACAACAAAATTGCTCTACAAGCATAACTAAAGTTGAAAACTACATAAAATCTGGACCATTGGGGGATCTTCCTTGAAATTGACCTGAGATTTCATCACCAAATTTACTGAATGCATGACCAAATCGACTAGAACTATTGTCTTGGCCACTCCTTGGTCATATTTCTGTATTGGTGGGCTTCCCAACATGACAAGTGTTAGCCCCCCATAAATTTCTTGACAAGCAAGCAGGGGACTAAGTTGTTTAATGAGCCTTCAAGGAATGCATTTCCCCCTGAAAACACATCATCCTTGAAGCCTCTTCATGCTCCATGCCCGTTGATTATTCTCCTCTGCTGTTCTCAGGTCAATAAGCCTCATTGATGATGACAAATTATGCTCTTGAAGCTTTTCTTTTGCCCCTTGTACCCCTGCAGGATTTTCCATTTCATCCCTTTCCTCAAGTTTTCTAGGCCTCCTTTCCACCCCAAAATCCCTCCCCTAATCCTTCTAAACCATCCCAAAATCTCTTTGAAACCATACCCACACCCTTGTTTGGTCTCAAAAACCCCTCATTCCCTTTACCGTTACCCTTTCTAGCCTCAAATTTCACTAAAACAGGCCAAAAAACCATGTTTTTCCATTATGTGGGCTTAACACCTTTTGGCCATAGCCCCTTCGCACTTTTCCTCCACGTGATCTGGCACCAAGGCGAAAGGCGCTTATCGCAGATATGTTTCGGGCGCATTATCAACCGTCTGATCAACCAGCCGATCCGAGGATCCGTATTTCACCCCCCGGTGGTCCCCATGCCCGTGTACTATTCATAAACCACCGGTTTCCATCGCATCACGTTTGGAGGTTGGGCGGTAATTTTTATTTCGGAGCGATTCCAATCATCGCGTGACACGTGGCTCCGCGCACTATTCACAAACTGCCCTCCATCGCGCGTTATCGTTCGGCAATCGAACCGGCGCGATATGCATATTAACCGTCTGATCTCGAGCTGCCCATCCAACGGTGATCGCTCCATGAAGTTGCCCGGGGGATAACCTAAGGCATTTGTACCCCTGGCCCACTGTCCATCGCCCTCCAACTTGTTTTCCACCGTCGATCTCCTCATGAGATCGGACGGTCCATATTTAACCACACGCCCCGCCATTGACCCTGTACCGCCATGTCATCTTTCCATGCGTTTCCATCGTATATTCACCCGTCCCTTCATATATATTCAATTCCAAGGTCAATATTTAAGGTTTTTCATTGATTTTCCCTCTACGCCACCTTCCAACTGTATTTATCACTGTCTCCACCACGCTGCACCACCACACTGCATGTCTTCCACAACATTTCTCGCCATTCCTCCATAGTTGCATCACCATTCCGCATGCCATAAAAGTGTCCACAACATCGTTTTCTTAATAGGTTTTTGTGTTTTGCAGGGTTATCGAGTGGTGAAAGCCACCGTAATTACACAGTCTGTATTACAGAGGCCCAAAAATGAAAAAAGGACCATGTGCAGAGTTCGAAGTAATGAAGCAAATCCTGGGAAGGTGATTGATATGATCACCATTTAAAGAGTAGGGTGAAACTCTCCCCAGGGTCATTAAAGCGCAGTTTTTGCCGTCAAAGACATAAATGGAGCAGCAGAGAGTTTAAGGCACGAAAATGAAGATCTTTAAGCCTTAACTCAGTGGCTTAGAGGCAAAGTATCAGATTGAAGACATCATGGACCACACAGAGGGTACAGCGTGCAGAAATCAATGTGTATCAGGGTTTTCACATCAGCAGAATGTTTTCCCCATAAAGGACAGAGTGCCCATGTAGCTTTTATTCTATACCGTGTTCCTAGAGAATTTCCCACCCTGACAATAGTCCTACGCTATCAGAAGAATTAGTTACATAGCATGGTAGACATGGATCATTGATTTATTTTTGTTTAGATTCACCAAAGGTACTACAGAGTATTGCAGCCAAAGTACACCAGAGACATACTTGGAGTAAATGGAAGCCTAACGAAGACCACTCTTTCACCCAAAGAGTGCCATGGATAAATTCACAGAATTTAAATAGAATGGGCCTCGGCCCTCTTCCTCTTCTGAGTTTTTAATGCTGCATTTAGTTTTCCACCTACTTTCTCTGCTCCACTTGAGCTATAAATTTCATGAAGGAATTCACTGTAAAGGTTGTTGATCGGCTATCAAAGAATTACAAGTAGTTTCTTTTGAGACATAGTCTCTGTGAAAAGTTGCAAGATAGGCAGAAGAAGATGTTTTCAGAATGAATATTCATCCATTGGTAATGTTGTACTTGACTGGTGTTTCTCTTTAATATGACAAGCACATTTCTTTGGATCCTGATCTAAAGCTGCAGTGATGTTTTTCTGTCTCTGTGTTTCATTTCATTTCTACTAGCTTGCATCAGAAATATGGCATAGGATTTACCCTTGTTAGGTACCCTATGTTTCTGCTGTCCTTTCCTTCAATGTTTTTCTACTATATGTGTTATCTAAGGTTTGGTTTCAATTAATCTAACCAGTGTAGTGGATGTTATTTCCTGCTAGCTAATGTATGGATTAATGGATCTATTCTTAGATGTTCTTGTTAGGATTTAATTGAATGAATTGGGAACACTAGGAGGTCTAGAACTTTGTCTCTATCTCACTAGGATCCTTTTCAGTTAATTGAACCTTTCTAAGATCCCTCAGGCTGGAGGCCGAAGCATTGAGAGTTCAAAGTCTCTCTCTAATCTCAGGTCTTTAAATTTGTGTCTAAATCTTTATTGTTTCCTCCTCTCTTACCATTTCATTTCACACAATCATCTTTAAGATCCAATGCTTTAGATGACTAGCACAACTGAAAGCTTTCACATTGAATAGCAAGTAAACCTTTTCCTGACTCCATAGCCCAATGGTCTCGAATGTTCCCTGGAATTATCTCTCCTTTGCCTAAAATCCTCTTTGCTTAGCCTTGTCTTATATTGAACCCTTCTTTCCTGATTCCCAACAACCAAACAAACAATCAAACAAACAAAACCCGTGCCTATAACTAGCCTAACATTTTAACCCTTGAGCTTCAAATTCATATACCTTAGACATATCATAGAGAGATCCCTCTCTGGACCCAGGAGGGCTAGATCCTAGGGTCTGAAAGTGGTTTGATGTTGTATTATCTTTTGGTATTGACAACCTTTCCAAAACATGGGAACCCCAACATAATGGCGACTTTACTGGGGATTCTAAGTATTTCCCACCTTACTACATCATAAGAGCCTCGGAAAACCTAGAACTCTGGTTAGGTTGGTAGGGAAACACTTCCATTTGCAATTCATTTTCTATACCATTTATTTTCTTTCTCCCACACTCTTAGATAGATTCTGGAAAGGGCCAGGTAGCCTCTAGATCTCACTCTCTTTCAGAGGTGACATATCTGGTAAATGCCCTCCCAGTCAATCTCTGGTTAGAGTTTTCTGTTTTTTCGGGTTATCCTTGAAAAGGGACATTTTATAAGCACTGTGGTGGATATTGTACCCCTAGAATCATTCTAAACCATCCACCTGGCGACTCCATAGCTCCTTAAAGATCAAAGAATCCACTGGTGATCAGTAGGCCTGCTGATTATCTTGGTTTCACATAAGACTCCACTAGGAGACCAGAGCCCATTACAACATCAGCCACAATAGAAGTAACAAGTAGGGTTAAGCTGCTTGGTTGGAAAACAACATTATGGATTCAAGAAACATTCACACAAGAGCTTATCCCAATCCAAACCCCCCTGCAATAGTTGACAACCCTGAGACCATCCTCAAGATATCTTCTGCACCTGTATGACCAACTATTTCTAGCCACATCCATAGAGCTAACTCTACACCAGAAGACTTTACAGCTCTATCAGACCCATTTTTTGACCTAGGCACTCAAAACAGTTTTCCTAGGACTAGGTCATTCAATGCACTAGACCAGCTAGACCCTGAGCTTCCTGGTTCACCACCTCAAAGTGGTAAATACATTAGGGACAAAGAGACCCCTCCATCTACACCCCCTGATATCCACTTCCTTCAAAACTTGGGGCTCTGCCACCCTAAATCTGCCCAACAAGCTTCTGTTGGTCCTAGTATTCCTGTCATTCATATACTAGCTGCTCAAGCTAACCCTTTACCACACAAAAACATCATCATGGTAGCCTGGTATGCACCTCTGGTTTTACCTCAACCCCTAGTACCCTTACCCAACGATTATCAATCAAATATCCCACACTTCACTGCAAAGGAGTCTACCACAGCCCAACACCATGTAGATAGGATGGAAGATTCTTTTGACTACATGGAGGTAGATGATGATACAGTCAAAATGAGAATCTTTGCCCAGAGTTTAGGAGGTGATGTGAAGAAATGGTTCAAAAGCCTACCTCCCAATAGTATCCAAGACCTTCCTGCTTTATATCAGACCTTCATAAACAAATGGGAAGTTAAGGCCAACCCTCTCCAAATCCTAGAAGAATACAAGAACCTGAAAAGTAACGTAGGAGAGAGTGTCCAGGACTACTCTATAAGGTTTAACAGCGTTTATAATGCTCTTCCACCACACATGAAACCTCCCCCTAGGTATGGTCCTAGTCAAATACCTTAAAGGCCTTGATGCTGACATGGCCTACTAGCTTAGGGAGAGGGATTACAACACATTGGAAGACATGCAAAAAGGAGCAGTGAGTGTAGAGGAAAATCTGATTGAGAAAAAATCAAGATTAAGAGCTGAGAAAAGGGTAACATATAGAGATGACAATGTAGCTTCCACATCTGACCCCAATTATAACCGCATGCCCAAAAACATGGAAAAGCTATACCAAATGATGGAAAAAATGGCTGTCACAGTTAGTAACCAAAACAGAAATCAAAACCATAACCAGAACCAGAACTTTAGAAGAAACAACACCACTCCCAACAGACAAAGATAATCAGATCAACAAGTTATTCCCCCATTCCAAGAGAAATTTCTAGATGAAGATGAGGGAATCGTATAAGAGTCTGAAGGGAACACAATAAACATGTTTGAAGTAGAAAACTCAATCCACAGTTGTTCCACAGAAGAAGATCAACCCTCACCCTCATATTGGGATGAGGAAGGATTATAATCTAAGGATTACAGGTTAGGATTCGAAGATGCCATCATGCAGGTCAGAGAACAATATGAACTTAGAAGCAAAAAGAGCCTAGAAACCACCAAGCCAAAAGCTTCAGAGGTTACCATCAAGAAAAGGCCTAAGAAAACTTCTAAAGTGACTGCTGAAAGTAACAAATCAGCAGCTGAGAGTTCTGGAAAGAACAAAGAAAAAGACAACCAAAACACTGATAAACGAGGTAAACCAACTATTAGCACTAGCACCACAGCTAGTTCTCCTGATAAAACTGTCATCAACACTGTACATAACGAGAATCAGCACACTGATTCAACCACTAAGGTGGTGGTTAATAAAACAGAGTCGAGAATTCCAAAGAGTCAGTCCACTTTCAACTTGGAAAGTGAGATTGCAAAAATTAAAATATCTGTCCCACTCTCTGAGCTGGCCACTCAGGATGTATATAAAGGCCAAATTTTGAAGGCATTAAATCTAGGTGAGAACAATGACACTGTAAATCTGAGTGATGATCAACCAGCCCTTCTGTTTGGTCCAAAGATAGAGAGAAAGTTTCAGGAATGGGTAGTGCCCCCTTTTTATATCAGTCTTAATATCCATGATAAGATCCTTCACAATGCAATGCATGACTCTGGGGCTTCATACAACCTGATGCCTAAGGTATTAATGGAAATATTAGGCCTAGAGATAACCCGTCCATATAAAGAGCTATATTCATTTGACTCTAGCAGAGTAAAGTTTCTTGGCTTGATCAAAGATTTATGTGTAAGCCTAACCCAGATTCCAGAAAAATGCATGGTCATGGATGTTGTGGTGGCAGATGTGCCACCTAAGTATGGTATGTTTCTGTCAAGATGATGGGGAGCCAAACTGCAAGGAACAATGCAAATGGAAGGATCTTATGCCACAATTCCTGTTTTTAGCCAACTCAGAAGACTGTATAGGGAGGCACAAATGAAATTCCTAGTTAGTAGCCCTGAAAAGCCTGAAAATTCTCCTCTTTACTCTGTACACACAGACCTGGACTCCTTTATCTTCCGCAATGATGAATATTTGGGAGAACTAGAATCAGAAAACATAGATACAAGCAGAGGTCCACATAATGAAACAGAGCCTATGGAATTTAACATAATGGCTACTCTAGACTCAGAGGAAAAAGACATAGAAAAATTTGAACAGTGCACTAAAAAAAAAACTCAAAGTGAACCAGAAACAAGACGCAGTCAGATGATTAGTCACCCTTCACAAACACATATACCACACCAAGAACGAAACGATGATAAACCCGAGAATGAATCCTTATGGGAGATGAATTTTGATGGGTCATCTACCAAGAAAACTGTTGGGGCAGGAGTGTGGATACATAACACAGAGAGTGATTATGCAGAGAGCCATGCCTGCAACCTGCACTTCAAATGTACAAACAATATTGCAGAATATGAGGCTTTTATCCTAGGCTTAAAACTGTTCAGAAAATTAGGAGCCCGTAGGATAACTATGCGTGGGGACTCTGAGATGATCATTAAACAGGTGAATGGTGAATACACAACAAAACACCCTAGACTGAGAGCATACAGGAATGACACTATGGATTTATTGAAAACCTTTATAGAATACTAGCTGGTTTTTGTTCCTAGGAGTGAGAACGCAATTGCAAATGGATTAGCCTGCGTGGCTAGTTCATATCACAAGCCTCCCAGCGAACAACAGATCATCATTCAGACCAAGTTCAGACCTGCAGTGCCGGATAATGAAAAATAGTGGCAGGTCTTTGAGGGCGATAAACAGATTGAATATTTCCTGGTAGGCAGAGATGAGTTCGAATTTTCTGATTCATATTCTAAATCTAATAGTAGCTGCCTAAGTGAAGAATCCTCGGATGAGGAAGAACCACCCTGTAACATAGAAATAAACTTTCTAAATGAACAGATTGGAAATCCAAACGAAGAATGTGAAAATGCAAATAGTGAAGAAGTAGAGGTGTTGCAGACCAAGGATAAGAACATACCTTGAGGTCTGGCACCTTTAGAAGACCTTTTTGACTTCGATGATGTAAAAAAAAATCCCACTATAGAACATGTAGACTCTGATGTCGAGGAATGCAACATAAGCACTGAAGATAAACCCAAGATGATCAAGTTGGCTAAGTCCCCGCCTGCAAACATGAAAAATAAATACATTGACCTATTCAAGGAATTCATTGATGTGTTTGCTTGGATTTATGAGGACTTAAGGGCCTATGACACAAACATCATACAGCATAAAATACCCTTGAAAGAAAATTAGAAGCCCTTCAGACAAAAACTTCGCAGAATAAACCCAAAACAATTGCCTACAGTGGAAAAAGAGATTAAGAAGATGTATGAGGCAGGTATAATTGTGTTGGTGAGGTTCTCTGATTGGGTATCAAACCTAGTAGCTATGAGAAAGAAAATAGGAGAGATCAGATTGTGCATAGATTTTAGGAATTTTAATAGAGCCTCACTCAAAGACAATTACCCTTTGCCAAAAATGGAACACATTCTTTAGAGGGTAGTAGGCTCAAAAAGGATCTCCCTGTTAGATGGTTTTTCAGGTTATAACCAAGTCTTAGTATTCCCAGAAGACCAACTTAAGACAGCCTTCACTACTCCATGGGGCACCTTTATGTATGTTAAAATGCCCTTTGGACTGATGAACGTTGGTGCAACCTTCCAAAGAGCAATGGATATAGAATTTTCAGATGAAATAGGGCACTTCATTGTCATTTATCTGGATGGCATAACAGTCTATTCCAAGACTGAAGAAGAAAACCTAAAACATTTGAGGAAAGTGTTTGAAAAATGTAGAAGGTTTGGCCTATCATTAAATCCAAAAAAGACTGTATTTGGGCTGCAAGAAGGTAAGATTCTTGGCCACATCATATCTGAGAAGGGGATTAGGATAGACCCACAGAGAGTTGAGGGAATACTACAAATCACACACCCAAGAAACATCAAAGAATTACAGTCCTTCATTGGGAAGATCAACTTCTTAAGGAGGTTTATTCCCAATCTAGCTGAACACCTTAGGAATATGACAAACATGTTAAAGAAAGGTGCGGGAGTTAAATGGACTGTAGAGGCCAAGAAATATTTCGAATCAATAAAACTTGCACTCACCCAGGCTCTTGTCCTAATCAGCCCTGACTTCTCAAAGGATTTTCTGATTTTCTCATTTGCATCCGAGCATACAATCGCTGCAGTTCTGCTGCAGAAGAATCTGGAGGGAATGGAACAACCCATTTCTTTCTTCAGCAAAGCACTCAGAGATGCAGCCTTGAAATACAACATAATGGAAAAACAGGCCTATGCCTTAGTCAAGGCCTTGAAAGACTTCAGGGTGTACATTCTGCATTCCCACACCATAGCCTATGTGCCTAGCATAGTGGTTAAAGACATTTTGTCCCAGGATCCAGATGGGAAGAGGGGCAAATGGATTTCTGTGATCTTAGAGTACGACCTTGAGATAAAACCCACCAAACTAATCAAAGGTAAGGGCTTAGCTCGGCTAATGGCTGAATCAAATCTACAAGCCCTTGACATTAACATGGTAGATGCCTTGGACGAGCAGCAGGGATTGCTTGCTCGCACTATTGAGGAGAATTTTCAGAGCTCTCCTTGGTATTCTGACATTCTGTATGTGCTTACACACCTCAATGCCCCTCCCGAAATATCAAAGACCAAGGCCAGATTTTTAAAGCTAAAATCTAGGAGCTATTGTATTCTGAATGAATTATTATACTGGAAAAATGAAAATGGCCTATTTCTTAAATGTTTTCCTGAGTCTGAAGAAGAAAGGATTAAACAATAATTCCATGAAGGAGAGTGTGGAGGCCACCTGAACTGGAAGGCCACTGCAAACAAAATACTCAGAGCTAGCTACTATTGTCCTACACTCTTCAATGATATCCATAAGATGATAATTGCCTGCCACAAATGCCAGATTTTTGAAGGCAAAAGAAAGCTCCTCCCCTTACCTCTACAACCCATCACTGTTGAAGGTCCCTTTATGCAATGGGGCCTATATTTCATAGGAGAAATTCACCCTGCTTCTTCTACACAACACAAATGGATCTTAACAACCACAGACTACTTCACTAAGTGGATATAGGCCATACCTACTAGGAATGCCACGGATTCGGTCATCATTAGGTTCCTAGAAGGTCATATCCTCTCTCGGTTTGGTTGCCCAAGAAAAATAATCACCGATAATTCTACTGCTTTTGGATCCAAGAAAATGGTTGATTTGTGTCACAGGTATCAAATAGCACTCGGTCATTCAACTACCTATTACCCACAAGGTAATGGTTTAGCTGAATCATCAAACAAGAGCCTGGTGGCCATCATCAAAAAGCTGCTAGAAGAGAACAAAAAGTCATGGCATAACAAGTTAGTGCATGCCCTGTGGGCTGACAGGCTTACAACAAAGAAATCCATTGGCATGTCACCATACCAGCTTGTCTATGGAGTAGAATCAGTGTTTTCTACTAGCCTTGGAGTGCCAGTGATCAAACTTGTCCAAGAAATTCAGACAGAAGAAGACAACATGGTAAGGAGGATAAATCAAACCATTCATCTCTAGAAAACAAGGGAAGAGGTCTATAACAGAGCTTTGAAGGTTCAAGAAATATAAAGAAGTTATTTGACAAAATAACTAAGCCCTCTAATTTCAGAATTGGAGATAATGTTTTGAAGTGGTACTCAAGGAGAGAGGACAAGGGAAAGCACAACAAGTTTGATAGTTTGTGGCAAGGGCCATAAATCATCTAGGCCACTATGGGTTCAAATGCCTTTTTTATACAAGAGTTAGATGGTACTGAGCTGTTTGGGGGTCCTGTCAATGGCAGGATGCTCAAGCACTACTTCTGCTGATTTCCAATTTCCAGTTTTCATTTCCATTGTACATACCATTGCAGTGTTTTTTTTTTTCAAGAAAAAGAGAAAATGTTCCAAAAAACAGAGAAAAGGAGAGGTTTAGACATGCTCAAAACATGAACCTTTGAAGTGCAAAATATTGGCTCTAATATGATCAAAACTTGAGCCAAAGAAGGGAAAGATAGATAGTTCAAACATGCCCAAAACCTGGACCAGCAAAGAAGAAAGAAGAATAAGCTCTAACAAGCCCAAAATCAGAGTTGAGATGAAGAAAAGAAAGTGACTCTAACAAGCTCAAAACTTGAGTCACAAGAGAAGAAGGATGCTTCAAAACTTCAGATTTCAAGCCTTCAAAGTTTTTTTTTCAGTTTTCTGCAAGTTTCTATCCATGTGCAACTGTCTTTATGCCTTGGATCCACAACAAACTAGACTGTCTAATCCTAGTTTGACTATTTTTAAATTTTTGTTGTAGAATGTAGAGAAGAAATCTACCAGACAATCTAATCCCAGCAGATATTAGATTAGGTAGAGAAACATTCGAGACCAACAGTTTAATTTGGTCTCATGGAGTAATAAGGGTAGAAATAGAATAGGTTTATTTTCTTGTTTGTAAAAAATAAAATGATGTAAAGGTTCTGCTAGTCCAAATGCACCCTAGAAGAAGAAAAAATGCTAGGACTGTAGGATGGGTAGGTAGATTGTTTGGGACAGTTTTTCTGCTAAATTCATGTCTTCACAATTGTGGCAGCTGAAAGCCAAAGAAGAAAGGTGGCTCAAGCAACAGGCATCTAGCCTACTCCAAAGATCATTTCTGAATTCTTGACTCCTTCAAGAAGAAGCCATCCCCATGTGGAGCCACTGTTAGCCCCCCATAAATTTATTGACAAGCAAGAAGGGGGCTAAGTTTTTTACTGAGCCTTCAAGGAATGCATTTCCCCCTGAAAACACATCATCCTTGAAGCCTCTTCATGCTCCATGCCCATTGATTATTCTCCTCTGCTGTTCTCAGGTCAATAAGCCTCATTGATGATGACAAATTATGCTCCTAAAGCTTTTCTTTTGCCCCTTGTACCCCTGCAGGATTTTCCATTTCATCCCTTTCCTCAAGTTTTCTAGGCCTCCTTTCCACCCCAAAATCCCTCCCCTAATCCTTCTAAACCATCCCAAAATCTCTTTCAAACCGTACCCACACCCTTGTTTGGTCTCAAAAACCCCTCATTCCCTTTACCGTTACCCTTTCTGGCCTCAAATTTCACTAAAATAGGCCAAAAAAAAATGTTTTTCCATTATGTGGGCTTAGCACCTTTCGGCCATAGCCCCTTTGCACTTTTCCTCCATGTGATCCAGCGCCAAGGTAGAAGGCACTTATCACATATCTGTTTCGGGCGCATTATCAACCGTCCGATCAACCCGCTGATCCGACGGTCCGTATTTCACCCCCCCGGTGGTCCCCACGCCCGTGTACTGTTCATAAACCATCGGTTTCCATCGCACCGCGTTTGGAGGTTGGGCGGTAATTTTTATTTCAGAGCGATTCCACTCATCGCGTGACACGTGGCTCCACGCACTGTTCACAAACTGCCCTCCATCGTACGTTATCGTTCAACAATTGACCCAGCGCGATATGCATATTAACCATCCGATCTCGAGCTGCACATCCAACGGTGATCACTCCATGAAGTTGCGCGGGGGATAACCTAAGGAATTCATACCCCTGGCCCGCTTTTCATCGCCCTCCGACTTGTTTTCCACCGTTTATCTCCTCCTGAGATCGGACGGTCCAGATTTAATCACACGCCCCGCCATTGACCCCGTACCGCCACGTCATCTTTCCACACGTTTCCATCATATATTCGCCCGTCCCTTCATATATATTCCATTCCAAGGTCGATATTTAAGGTTTTTCATTGATTTTCCTTCTGCGCCACCTTCCAACTATATTTCTCATTGTCTCCACCACGCTGCACCACCACACTGCAAGTCTTCCACAACATTTCTCGCCATTCCTCCATAGTTGCATCACCATTACGCAGGCCATCAAAGCATCCACAACATCGTTTTATTAACAGGTTTTTGTGTTTTGCAGGGTTATCGGGTGGTGAAAGCTGCCATAATTACACAGTATGTATTACAACGGCCCTATTACACAACAATTTGTCACCGTCCTTGCAATTCCCCATCCCGCACATTGGAGGGCTCATTCCATGACCTGTGAGCAGTGACATAACCTGAAAACACTTTCATGGCATTCCCCTAGACATGGACTTTCATTCCACAGACATCTCCTTGTGAAAAACCTAAAAAATAGCCTTTTCATCCTTGGCGCGACTAGCACCATGTTATACATGTGATGGGGGAAATTCTTCGAGAGAGGGTGCGCAGTGCTTTTCATCGCCCAAGTCGCACTCGCGAGGAGCAATAAGGGTGTTTTAAAAATAAATGGCGGAAGATTGACTTCAGCAGCTCTGTGAGCGGTCTCTAAATTGAGTTGGGATGTTTGGCTCCGGATTTCCATGTAGAGGAAGTAGTTTGCCACCTCTCATGGAATCTTCCTTGAGGATAGGGCCAATCCCATGATTGTAGGGATCTCAACTCCTCTTCCACCATCTATATAAGCTTGCCATTTCCCTTTGCAAGCTAATCTCCAAGAGCCTTCATAGCCTAAAGAATGCTGCAAGAGCTTTGATAGTCCTCATAGTGCCAAATCCATAGCAAGGAGATTGACGATCGAAGAGAGAGGCTTGTCCCTATTCCCGGAAAGCTTTACTGAGACGTATTCCACTGACGACCAGACGAAGGAAGGTTCAGCGTCAGAGCCTGGTTGTATTTTCCTTTGATGAATTAATGATAAGCGACTATTGGTTATGGTTCCACTCGTATTGTTCGTTATGATCATGAGTTGTGTCCTCTTTGACTGATACATAATTTCATATATCGGGTTTTACGCTTGTGTTTGTCATGTTTCTTGTGTGTGCAGGTGTTCAATCGCGGCGAGTGATAGGATTGTGATCTGCTAGAACAAGGAAATGGGAGCGCCATCTTCTCTACAAACAACAGCGTTGGACTCGAGGTAAGAATTCTTCGCAAGTTGGTTTACTGTAATTAGGAACCTGCGCCTTAGCGTGATACGATTGTTGCTAGACCCGATCTGGGCTAGTAGGGATCGCCTCTGTCCACAGAGGGGATTTACCTCCACAACAAATTGGCGACTCCACTGGGGACTTAGCTTGTTGTTTGCTTTATAAACTACAGATGGAGCCTGAAGTTAGCCAGATAGCCTTCGAAACGCTCTTGCTCTGCATTAGCGAAAGTAGATGAATGCTGCTTCAGTCAATCTCCAGTTTAGTTTATGAACTGAACACTTGGAGTATTGTCTTGTCTTTCGGTCAATTCTTGACTTTGCCTACTCGATCAGCTCTTTTGGCTGGCTCTTTTCGTGAGTTTAACTTTTGGTTTGAGCTCCAACATCACTGGTCTGCTTCTTGGATTGCTTATCTTTTATTTTTGCATAGAAAACTTGACTGGCGCGATTATTAGCATGACAGTCGTGCCAATTGGCGCTAGTTTCCAATTCACTACTCGCGCTAATCCTATTATGGCGCTAGTTTCAGCCTGACAGTCGTGCCAGGGATGTGAAGTGCTAGGGTTTGCTTAGTTTTGAGCTCTCTAAGCTTGATCTGTGATTTTGGTTTCATTTTTTTGACTGCTTGAGTGTTCTGGAGCCTTTTTGGACTGACTGTGACCTTCTTCTTTGGTTGTTTGCCCGTTTCTACCGATTTTACATATTAGCCCTAGGGCATCTAGGTGTTATTATGCGTCGATCCTCCCTTGGGAGTTTGTGGTTTCTGTCTGTTCAGTCAACTTTGTGATTGCTTCTCTGCATTTGTTTGGTGGTTTTCTATCGTTTTAGTGTGTCATTTGAGTGATTGGCTCCTTCTACATTTGAGTTCTGCCTTGTCTCATTTTGGGCCTAGATTACATAGTTCAATTGAGTCTTTGGGTGTCTTTTGATTTGAGGGAATTTTTGTCGATTTGAGATCTGATTGTGTGCTTGCATTGAGTGAAATTTGGTTGTTTTTCTCTTTTTTTATTGCTTCTCAAATTCCTTGTCTCATTACTTTTCATTTTGTTTAGTGCATTTTTACTCCTAAACATTGAAAATACAAAAAATCTCTTTTGCTTTGGATTAGTTAGTGTGAATTAAATCTTTTCGGTGTTATTAGTGATTAGTAACTTTGAAAGAAAAGTTTTTAGTTTCCATTAGCTGCATTAGAGATGTCATTGGTTGTTTTCTGATCATTTTGTTGTTGTGTGAAAAGCTCTTAAGTCTCTCGTAATTAGCTTTCATCGAATGAAATGATATACTGTGGCATGTAGTGTGCATTTAGGCGATTTTGAGACATAACACTCGCTAGGGCCTGAAAACTGAAACGTAATTGAAGATAAACATTAAAATTTATTCAATTTACACTAAGGCAACATTGAAACATTAACGAGATATTTAGAGGTCTAGGCTAGAGATGTGTTCCAGCGTCTTTAAACCTAGTAGCTATCGTTCGCCTCTTGACTTTAGACAGCACAAGTACAAACTTGTGCTCCCCGTACCGTCGCGTATATAAAGGGATACCCCACTAGGTTTCTATCCTTTATCCATAGGAAGATGAGTCAGCCACCCTATACCCATGATACACCGGACACAGCATTCGGGGAGATTGCCTGCACGTACGTTAAGTCCTTGGTTGATTTCTCTTTCATTTTGAAACCAAGGTGTATATTGCAGTTCACGGTTATTTGGTACATCCTTTGCCTAGTATTACAGAGCAGTCATTTTGATCTTATCTGACTCCTTAAATTTGAAAATATCACCAAGCGCTTTTCCTTTCACGCTTGCTTCAAAATTGAAAGAGATAGAGTCATCTTTCATCTGTTTCTCGACTCTTAAAACATGAAATGGTGAAGTTTCTAAGTTTCAATGTCGTAAAATAAATCACCCGGGATCACATGCCCCGTTAGATTTTGCTTGTTGGCCGTTTGATTATGTGCCTTGGTTCTTTTTCATCCCGTGTGTGTGTTTGATCTTTTTCTCTTGTCATTACTACCACAGTGGCGGAACCTTCAGTTTCGTCTACTGGTAGTCCATATACGGACGATTCATCGAAGGTTTCTCAATCCTCTGCTGAACCTCAGTAGCCCATCGTTTCCGAGTTTCCCAATGGGGGACCGGTTCTGTCTGAGCTTCCCTTTGGAGGACCAGTTGAGTTCAATTGGCCCTTATCCGACCCTTGGTCTGGATTTGGAGTAGGCGAACATTTCCCTCCTCTTACATCGGGTTTGCCTTTTTTATCTGTTGTTATTCCTCCTAGTCCTCGTCGTCTGTTACGAGATCTAGCGTTAGGTTCAAATATGAGTGAATCCAGTCATTCTGCTAGCGAGGAAATCCCCATGTCTGGTGAAGATTACTAGCTATTCCCAGAAGTGACCCAGAAGTTATTCCCAGAAGACAACACCGAATCATCTGTTATGTCTTCGCCCGGTCCCTCACTACCAACAGGGTATAGATCCTTAGGTCAGATTATCGCTGCCGCTACCTCTATGGGGGTATCAGCTCCTTCTACAAGGCCGGTTGTTCCTTCACTGGGGATGTCTCCTAGGACACCTATCACGTCATCCCCTCAGGTCACTTCTGTGCCCATCAAGCCCACTGTTTGTGTGGCTGCATCTACACCTGCTGTTACCACTCAGTCCGTAAGGACCACATCACTTCCTGAAGACGTCTATATAGGTTCGGCTATGCCGGAGAACATTTCTCCTGAGGAGTATCGATTGTCCCTACAGCAATCGAACCCCGAGGTCGGAAAATCCTCTCAAGATCCCAACCACTCGTATTTTTCGCATTATTCACAGGATGGTACACCCGTGTACGTTTTTCCATATCAGTACGATGAGTACGGGAATCCTTTACGTTTACCCGCTCCTGAGGCTCAACTTCATGCTCAGGGTTTACCGTATAACCAGGCTGGGTAGCCTTATAATCCGCAGGGACAACCTTTTCAAGGCCAACCTTCGAGCTAGCCTGGCTATCCTTATGACCCGCAAGGTTACCCTGCAGGCTAGCAGGGGCCATTATACGGTCCACAAGGATAGTATTACAACCCTTCAGGTCAACTCGTGCAGCCTCTTCTTGGAGTCCAACCAGGAAAACCTCAAGGACTCACAGGTCAACCGAGGTACCAACCCGGGCCGGTATACGGTCCTGGTGGGCAAGTCCAGCCTTCACAACCCATGCAACCTCAGTATCCCTTTTCTCCAAATGTTACACATCAGCCAGGACCATCTTATGGTCCTGCTGCAGGTCAAACCGGTTACCAGCCACCACCTGGCTCCATTCCACCACCAGGCCAAGCAGCCCATCTGGCACAACCTGGTGCTCCACAACAGCCAGGTCAACCTGCACAATCGGCACAACCTGTTCACCCAGGGCAACCTGTTCAACCAGGTCAGCCCGTTCACCCAGGGTAGCCCATTCAACCAGGTCAGCCCATTCAGCCTGGCCAGCCTATCCAACCAGGCCAGCCTACACATCCTGTTAACCCTGCTCAACAACTGATTTACTCGATGCCACAACCAAATCAACCGGTGCATCCTAATCATCGCCCTCAGTAGGGTCCCACGTATCAGCAGCCCGCTCAACCTCAAGGCGGTTACTACCCTCACGGTCAATCTCGACCGACTTATAATCCACCCCAAGGTTCCCATTATTACACTCAACAACCTGGCTACACCTATACTCAGCAGCCAAATCCACAGACTTCTCAAACGGGGCTGACATACAATCAGGGTCCATACTCTGGTTATCAAGCCCCATACACTGGTTACCAACAACCAAATCAGACTGGTTATACGCCCTATACCCCCTACGGCCAGAATCCTTCGAGACAGAACCCATGGGGGCAAGGATACACTCAACCAGCATGGAGTACAGGTACAGGTCCTTATCGAGGGCCTGTCATGCCGTTCAATCCGCAATTTCCGTTCTTGGCTACTTTGGATTTACCGGATGTTTCTAATTTAACCAATGATCTGATTCTTCATAATCCTTATTGGCCTCCGGTTCCGACCAAGGTACCCGGTGACTGCCCTAAGTTTGAAGGTAAAGCTGGTGAAGACCCCCAAGCTCACATAATAACTTACCATTTGTGGTGTTCATCTAATTCTTGGGTTGATGATTCAATTCATCTATGTCTCTTCCAGTGCACTCTTACCGATGCTGCCGCTAGGTGGTATATTGAACTACCCCATGGCATCTTTTAGGATTTCAATACTTTCGCAATGGCTTTTCTGACCCACTTTCAGTTACCGGTTCGCTATGAAGCCGAGACACATCTCCTGACTTCTTTGAAGCAAGATAAAGCCACCCACATATCTGATCATATTCATGAGTGGCGACGTTGTCATAGGCTGATCAAGTTTGATATACCTGATCAACTACTAACTCATTGGTTCACCACATCCTTCGTTAACAAAATCGCTCAAGATATTGCTATGGGGGCATGTGTGACTGAGCAACAGGCCATTGTGCGTGCCTAGTATCTTGATCTAGTATACTCTCAGTCCGGCACGCTGTATGATATTTTTACTGATGCTCCATGCCCAGGAACCTCTAAAGCTCCACCTACCCCGGCGGTGGATGGTGTTATTGGTTCCGTGTCTCAAAATTCTTGAAAATCTTCGAATGGGAAGCAGAAGTCCAATTCTTCCAATAATCCTGCTCTTCCCGCCCCTCCAGATTCTGGCAAAACTGCGGAGGTCAACGCCGTTCAGGCTAATCCTACGGAAAAAGCCTCCAAAGGAAAGAATAAGGGCAAAGGAAAATCCAAACCCGACGCCCCAAAGTCAGAGTCTTCTAAACCTCGTACTGATGACGGTGCTCAACGTAAACCGAAGTACCCCTACCTTATCTGTGAAGGAGATCATTATACTAAAGATTTTCCTTGACGATCTGAAATTAGTCAACTCCTGAAAGGCTCCAAAGGGACTCCGGCAGTTCTTAAAGAACCGTTCCCGTCTCAGCAGACCTAGATGGTTGAGCAGCCCTCACCATCTGCACCATTTGGGTCCCAGGTTTTTATGATGAATGGTGCTGCACCTGTCTCAATTTCTACGCGTTCGAAGGATTACGCTGGATCGCGTTAGGCTGGGAAGGAAGATGTGGATGGTCCACCTCCTCCTCTTGTCTCCGGTTCTTTGGAAATCTAGAAGCCTACTGTTGAACCTGTTGTGAGGCCACCTTCTAAAGGTGTTCTGCGAAGGTCTTCCTACAATCCAAATGCCCGTGCCGCTCAACACTATAGTATAGTTGAGGATTTGGCTCAAGTGCCTTCTGCTATGTCCGCATTGGAAGTTCTTCAAAGTTTCCCTTCGCAATGGAAAGCTCTGTTATCTGCGATCGGTGGGATCGATCCCACCGATTCTAGTCTTCTCACCTTCGACCTAGAAAACTTTACCCCCCGACTTCCACATCAAATTTCTCTTGTGATCCAAGTCGGGATCAACGGTCTTAACATTCATAGGGCCGTTGTGGATGAAGGTGCTTCTACCTATGTTATGTCGTCCACCTGCTAGAAGGCCATTGGCTCTCCAGCGCTTTCATCATCTCCCAGTGCCTTAGAGGCATTCGATGGTAGGGAATCCAAACCCCTGGGTGTTCTCGAGAGTTTTCCAATTACGTTACAGGGGAAGACAGTCAACGTAGAAGTAGAAGTCCAAGCTTAACTACAATCTTCTTCTCGGCCGCAATTGGACTCACGCCATGTTATGCGTGCCATCCACCCTCTTTCGACTTCTTAAGTTTCCTCATGAGGGAAATTTTTTTACTGTGGATCAGTTGTCTTTCTTCACCTCCACCTCTAAGAACAACATTCCTTACATGGATAAGATCCCTAATCCCCCTAACAGTGTAGGACCCAGTCTCTTCAAGGACCCCGTCCTCATGGGTATTTTCCCCGCGCCGCCACCAAACACCATTCAAGTTAATATGGTCTCCAGGTCTGACAACCCATGGATCATCCCTTCGCCTGAACAGGTGACTGAATTTGGAGAATCGATGCCCTTAACTCCAGTAGAGATTAACTATTGTGAAATCATCACTGCATCCGATCCTCCTCCCTCTCAACATTCTCCCTCGAGCATGGCTTTATATATCTACTCTCAATCCCCCTGGCTCGGCAAGGCCGACTCGCCTGATCCTCTAAAAGAGATTTATCCTTCTGATGAATCCATTTTTGAAACAATGTCTCTTGAGGAGCTGCCCTAGAGCGATGGACATCATCGTTCCTCCTTCATGCCTATCCTAGGGGCAATGTCTGATTGTCTAGAGCATGATGTATTTGGTTATCCCCCTCCTGAGTCTCCTCTTTTGAGCTCACCGGAGCACAGTTCCTCTTCTTGTGCCAAGCTCCTAAAACAATGAAACAAGTTGCTACGAGGACAGTTCTTTTAAGTGTGTCAACCTCGTTAAAATAATGAAACACGAGCCTGTTCAATTCGAGTTTTGATATATTTAGTTCAAATCTCTTATGTTTTTAACCTTCACTCCATTTCCTATGGACTGAAGCTTGGGGGGCATGTAACTTGAATTGAGACACCATGCTGGGGGGTAGGCCCATCTTCTTCAAGCATAGTTTGTGTTTTAAGCTTGCATAAAAATAAAACTCATTTCCAAGCATAGTTTGCATGTGTGTTTTCATGTGTGCTTTTAAGCTTGCATAAAAATAAAATGTGTGATTAGATACATTATGTGAACTTTTTTCATTGGGTCGTTTGTTATGCAACTGATGCATCAAGATAACATGGTATTATTCATTTTCATAGCATACAAAAACATCATCACATGTAAAGAGATCCATCCAGAAATAGGTATATATATGTGTGTGTCGAAATGTTTTCATAGTGTGCATCACATGAAATCAAAAAATATACATGTTCGTCTTAATACAGCCAGAGACAACATGTCTCTCAAAAAATATGCAGGAAAATCCCTAGATGTCTAATCTGCATGGTGCTCGTGGTAACACGCCACCACGCGCACTAAGCGTCTCAGTAGTCGTTGGAGGCGACTAGGCACCCCCACAGTGTGTCGTTGGTATGCTAGCGAAACATCTGCTAGCCGTGCATAGTCTGGGATCCCCCGGGCAATGCCCTCCAAGTTTTGGATCAGTTCGCCCCCTTCTCCACCCTCAGCCTGAGGGTCATGTTCGACATGGGCCCTCCGCGCAATGGGCGACATGCCTGCGGGCCTCTCTGGGCCGACGTTTGCATACACATAAAATTTTTGTTAGAACGGACATGTATTACCAAAAAAATCATAAATACATAAAAATCAAAAAGAGTATCATACCCAACTCCTCATCCCAATCCTCCCCCTCCGAGAGCAGAAGATCGGGATCTCTGGTCAAATCGGTCCCAGCATAGGGCCAATCCTTGACCACGATCAGCTGTGACCGTAACCACCCAAAGAACTCCGGCCTCCAGGACATCTGTTGGCCTCCTTCTGATCTGGGCATAAGTGCTGCCCAGCGAGCCATCCTCGGCTCTCTTGGTATCGGCTCAGCAACTATGGCCCCTTGGCCATGGAAAATGGGTAGTCGTTCCAGGATGAACGACACCAAAATGGAACCGTAGCCAAACTTCTTTAATTTGACTTGCTTGCATCTTGTCAGCTGCCTCTTGATATTTCTCGTCACTGCAGTAGCCCAATCAAACAATGTGGGGTTCATACACTTGGAGGCTAGTATGAGTTGGGCTTTGGTCGCTTCATGCGGTGTCTACAATCCTGCAGCCCGCGTAGTGGTGTGTAGCACCACTCTAAGTGTTAGATTGCGGATAGTGTGGATATCCACCTTCCCGCTTCCTGATCCAGTTCGTGCCCCTGGGCACACCCTCGCCATTACTTGCTCCATTTTCTCCCCGGAAGGTCTGCTGCCTGTCAAAATGGGTACTGGGCCTCTCCGCGACAGCCCAGTGATAAAATACACATCGGAAACCTCAAGTTCCAACACTTGGTCCCGAAGTTTAAATACTTCCTCATTTTCATCCCATATACTGACCAAGTATTGTAGCAGCTTAGGTTGAGCTCGTAAACATGGAGTAAGGAAGAATTTTTTGAGTCCACAGTTCTTCAGTGCATTCATACAGGCTTCGTTTTCCATAGCCATTTCATCTTCCTCCCCATGTTCCCTCTCCTTCCATTCAATAACCATTGTGCTTGGTTACCTGCATCAACATGATCAAAAAACCCTTGTTAGATCTCTATCATGCTTGAAAATCCAGATGGATGCCTCGCTGTTTGGAAATATAAAGCGGAAAATTATGTTGCGCCATTGGCGCGACCCCTTTGTGAGTAAAATTCCATTGGCGTGGGTCCGTGCCCGATACCCGCGCCAATGACAGAGCCTTAAAAATTTTAAAAGTCTCCTCCAGAGATCGACTGTACAATGGAAACTAATAAAAAATGGATTAAAATGGAGCTTAAGGGAACACCTTTTACCTGGAACAAACGAGGAGTTGAATGATGTCCTGGATCAGTCGCAATCGCCACCGCAAGTTTGTACACAAACAGACCACTGTTGCTCTCTAAGTGAGGTAAAAAGTAAAAGTAATTTTTTTTTACCATTTGAAGCCTATTTATAACTTTTCAAGTCAAAAATTAGGTTTTAAATGTCATTTTTCTCTGTATTTTAATATATTTTTTGTCGAAAATGGATCTTACACTTGCTTTTATGTGCAGCGACAGGTTTTTTACGCGACTTGGGCAGTGATACGAGTTGTATTTTATACTTTTTCGAACTCGGTAAAAACACGAAAAAGTCACTTTGGAGTCATCTTTCAGCTATTTTCTGACTCTCTAAATATGAAAAGATTGATGAGTCCCTTGTCGTTTCGATCTCGTTAAAGTGGACGCGAAACGACATCTGCCCAGTATACGTTTACCCCTTTTTCGGGCTGGGATAGATTACTTACGAAAAAGGAATACCCTAGCCTATCGCGACTAGGAGGTTTCCTCAAACATAGTTTTCTACCTTTTCGGATTTGAGGAACTATCTACGAAAAGGGACTATTGGAGTTTACTTTTCTGTTGTCTTTTCAAACTCTCTAAACATGAAAAGACGCAGAGTTCTTCCTTTGTCAGACTCATTAAATCTTGATGACATTGGATTCAGTCGTAATGACGATATTCGAGTTTCTCCTTCCTAGGGCTTGTTAAATGTACTAGGGTGGATTCGTCCGAAGGACGAACTTATCTGACAAGCATATACTATCCCCTTCAAGCTTGTTTTAAAAAATAATTGGGGTACTCGCCATAAATGGTGGGGAAAAATGGAACCAACATTAATGTCATGTCGGCAGTATGTTGCTCTTGAACATGGCACTTGTCTGCATTCGTGTCGGGTTGGGGACATCTCATCTCGTTTTTCACTTGCCTCCGTGGGTTTGGGTGATCCCTTTTGACCTCTCATCTGCTCTTTGCCTCGTCATCATGACCTTTGATCTTTTGATTTCAAATACTTCCAAATCCACTGTTGTGCCACCAAGATGTTCAAGAGAAGTTGACCTCTGCAAATTTTAACCTTCCTCTGATTCTCATCTGATCCTGATTCACAAAGACATTATTTTCCTTTGTCTCATGTTGATGATGTGGGAAACACTATGGCCCACCTTCGATCAAGGTCACTTCCTGTCAACTTCAGCTCATTATTCAGGAAGATGATCTAGAGAATCCTTTTTGGTACCTTGGAGCTTGCATGCCTCAATGACAGGTTCTTCGCGTTCGACGTGAGGTTTTCATCACTGGCCTCCGATCGAGTGATTCTACGGGTCTTCGAAGCCAGCTCATTGATTCAGATGCCGTAGATTGTACCTATAGTACCTTGAGGGCCATTGCCATTATTGGTGGTACCTCTCACGTCTATTAACAACTTTCATCATTGGCTGGTAATCAGGCGATGTTCTCGCATGTTCGACTTCAGCTCATTTATTCGCATGCTTTAACTTGTACTTTTTTCGGGTCGAGATGGAGCGCAAGACCCTAGATTTTGTCTGTTGGAATCTAGGCTGTGATTTTTTGGATTATTATGATTAGTTACATGACTCATTCACTGGATGGCTGCGACCATACCTGAGTCTATTTATCGATCCTCACTGGATGGCTGCGTCCATGCCTTGGATCTGGATTATTGTATACTCTGTTATGGATGGCTGCGCCCATACCACATATATCATGTATTTGAGATATCAGTTGTACTTCTCTACGCAGGTTTTTTGACAGCAGTGTTTTCGGTTCGACACGTTATCGTAAAGCATTTCACCCCTCTCTCTCTTTCGGGCGCTTTAGGGGGCATCTGTTACACAACAATTTTTCATCGTCCCTGCAATTCCCCATCCCGCACATTGGAGGGCTCATTCGTGACCTTTGAGCAGTGACATAACCTGAAAACACTTTCATGGCATTCCCCTAGACATGGACTTTCATTTCCCTGAAGACATCTCCTTGTGAAAAACCCTAAAAATAGCCTTTTCATCCTTGGCACGACTAGCCTGTGTTATACCCGCGCCAATGGGGGAAATTCTTCAAAGAGGGTGCGCCAATTGGCGCTCTGTCTCAGAGTCGCACTCATGCCAGGCTTAATAAAGGGTGTTTTTTAAAAATAAATGGCGGAATATTGACTTTAACCAACTCCTGAACTGGTCTCTAAATTGAGTTGGGACATTTGGCTCCGGATTTCCATGTAGAGGAAGTAGTTTTCCACCTCTTATGGAAGCTTCCTTGAGGATAGGGACAATCCCATGATTGTAGGGATCCCAACTCCTCTTCCACCATCTATATAAGCTTGCCATTTCCCTTTGCAAGCTAATCTCCAAGAGCCTTCATAGCCTAAAGAATGCTGCAAGAGCTTTGATAGTCCTCATAGTGCCAAATCCATAGCAAGGAGATTGATGATCGAAGAGAGAGGCTTGTCCCTATTCCCGGAAAGCTTTACTGAGACGTATTCCATTGACGACCCGCCGAAGGAAGGTTCAGCATCAAAGCCTGGTTTTATTTTCGTTTGATGAATTAATGATAAGCGACTATTGGTTATGGTTCCACTCCTATTGTTCATTATGATCATGATTTGCGTCCTCTCTGACTAATACATAATTGCATATATTGAGTTTTACGCTTGTGTTTGTCGTATTTCTTGTGTGTGCAGGTGTTCGATCGCGGCGAGCGAGAGGATTATGATCTGCTGGAACAAGGAAACGGGAGCGCCATCTTCTCTATGAACAGCAGCATTGGACTCGAGGTAGGCCTTCTTCGCAAGTTGGTTTATTGTAATTAGGAACCTACGCCTTAGTGTGATACGATTGTTGCTAGACCCGATCTGGGCTAGTAGGGATCGCCTCTGTCTGCAGAGGTGATTTACCTCCACAACAGGCCCAAAAATGCAGAAAGCACCATGTGCAGAGTTCGAAGTAATGAAGCAAAGCCTGGGAAGGTGATTGATATGATCACCATTTAAAGAGCAGGGTGAAACTCTCCCCAGGGTCATTAAAGTGTGTTTTTTGCCGTCAAAGACAGAAATGGAGCAGCAGAGAGTTTAAGGCACGAAAATTAAGATCTTTGAGCCTTAACTCAGTGGCTTAGAGGCAAAGTATCAGATTGAAGACATCATGGACCACACAGAGGGTACAACGCGCAGAAATCAATGTGTATCAGGGTTTTCACATCAGCAGAATGTTTTCCCCATAAAGGACAGAGTGCCCATGCAGCTTTTATTCTATACCGTGTTCCTAGAGAATTTCCCACCCTAACAACAGTCCTACACTATCAGAAGCATTAGTTACATAACATGGCAGAATTGGATCATTGATTTATTTTTGTTCAGATTCACCAAAGGTACTACAGAGTATTGCAGCCAAAGTACACCAGAGACATACCTGGAGTAAATGGAAGCCTGACGAAGACCACTCTTTCACCCAAAGAGTGCCATGGATAAATGCACATAATTTAAATAGAATGGGCCTCGACCCTCTTCCTCTTCTGATTTTTTAATGCTGCATTTATTTTTCCACCTACTTTCTCTACTCCACTTGAGCTATAAATTTCATGAAGGAACTCATTGTAAAGGTTGTTGATCGACTATCAAGGAATTACAAGTAGTTTCTTTTGAGACGTAGTCTCTGTGTAAAGTTGCAAGATAGGCAGAAGAAGATGTTTTCAGACTGAATATTTAGCCATTGGTAATGTTGTACTTGACTGGTGTTGCTCTTTAATATGACAAGCACATTTCTTTGGAACCTGATCTAAAGCTGTGGTGATGTTTTTCTGTCTCTGTGTTTCATTTCATTTCTACTGGCTTGCATCGGAAATCTGGCATAGGATTTACCCTTGTTAGGTACCCTATGTTTCTGCTCTCCTTGCCTTCAATGTTTTTCTGCTATATGTGTTATCTAAGGTTTTGTTTCAATTAATCTAACCAGTGTAGTGGATGTTATTTCCTGCTAGATGATGTAAGGATTAATGGATCTATTCTTAGATGTTCTTGTTAGGATTTAATTGAATGAATTGGGAACACTGGGAGGTATAGAACTATGTCTCTATCTCACTAGGATCCTTTTCAGTTAATTGAAACTTTCTAAGATCCCTCAAGCTGGAGGCCGAAGCATTGAGAGTTAAAAGTCTCTCTCTGATCTCAGGTCTTTAACTTTGTGTTCTAAATATTTATTGTTTCCTCCTCTCTTACCAATTCATTTCACACAATCATCTTTAAGATCCAATGCTTTAGATGACTAGCCCAATCGAAAGCCTGCGAATTGAATAGCAAGTAAACCCTTTCCTGAATCCATAGCCCAATGGTCTCGAATGTTCCCTAGAATTATCTCTCCTTTGCATAAAATCCTCTTTGCTCAGCCTTGTCTTATATTGAACTCTTCTTTCCTGATTCCCAACAACCAAACAAACAATCAAACAAACAAACCCCGTGCCTATAACTAGCCTAACATCTTAACCCTTGAGCTTCAAAGTCATATACCTTAGACATATCATAGAGAGATCCCTCTCTGGACCCAGGAGGGCTAGATCCTAGGGTCTGAAAGTGGTTTGATGTTGTCTCATCTTTTGGTATTGCCAGCCTTTCCAAAACATGGGAACCCCAACAACAAGATCAACTAGAACTGTTGTCTTGGCCACTCCTTGTTCATATTTCTGTCTTGGTGGGCTCGAAAGCTGCATCAAAGATCTCACTGGTGGCAGGGACTTGCTACCCAGCAACCCATCGTGTTATATAAAGTTGTTAAAACTTCCTACAATATAATAACACCTTCTTATTAGAGGAATACATTTTATTATATAAATTTATCAAAGCTTCTTACAACATAATATTGAGCTTAATCTCTTCTTTATGTTATAAGTTGAGAATGATTACATATTTTATAAAATATTTGTAATTATCTTCAATTCTCTAACCTCTTCCTTATGCTATACGCTAAGAATGGTTACACATAAATATTAATTTTTTATAAAAGCCAAAAATATTAAATTTTTTATTAAATATTATTGATATAATTTTTATTATTAAAATAATTTATATTTTGTATATATGTAAATTTTGGATTACATATATATTTTTTAAATGTTTAATTAATTATCTAAATTGATATCCACTTTAATTAGAACATTAATTTTTTTTTTCCGCAAAGAAATATCTCGGTTGATCCACCCAAAGGGATCACTTCTCATTGGCTTATTAGTAGAGCCTAACCCTAAGAGTATGTTGGAGAATTGACCCTGTGACCTTCCACTAACGAGGTGCTTTTAGAAATAGAAACTTGATCAATTGAACTAACCCTCACCGTTAAAAATTATCTTATTAACATATATCATCTAACCAAAATACTATTAGAAATAATTGACACCAATAAATAAAGTGAATTACTCACAATGATCCAACCAAGATTGGTTTCCACTTCAACTATACATGTCTAAAGAATATTTAAGACTATCTTATTATTCCTTGCCTAGTGTTGGTTCTCAAATTGCTCCAGATAACTTAGGAACAATCTAAGAAGACATTCGTTGAGGGTTAAACCTTCTCTCTTTAGGCGAATAGGGTTGACATCCATTCACCTTAGGGGGAATTCCATGTGTCTAATGCAAATTAAATAAATTTTCTAATTCCACAAATAACTATGATCAAGTTATCGATATCATAAAAAATGAATTTCAAATGGGAAGCTCTAGGAGGGAGATACATACATAGAACATGTAGTCATTGATATCAAATTGTAACCCTAATTATAAAATAAGAAAATAATATTCCATGAAACCTAAAATGAAAGAAATAACACAATAAAAAATGAAAAGAAAGGTTACTAAATGCTAGCTATGCTTATATCAATTTTATTGGTAACTTATCAGAGTGCAAAGTGTGATACAATATAATGTCATGCATTATTACTTCTCATTCACCCTATAGAAGGCAAGTGTTGAGAATATGATTATAAATTAATAATATGAATATTATACAATACACCAATCCTATATCGCTTGCAACAAGAAAATATTGATGAGGTAAATTCATTATCTTGTTAACCGTTATTCAAGATATAAGCATATAAAACAAAAAAAGGAAATAAACAGGAAATAATTTGAGCATACGAGTGATGTAACTGGTGTTACACCAAAATTTGGTCATCTAACTATTTACAATTAGATGGATCGAGGTACACCATGTAAGACTAATTTTACCATAGTAAAATTTCTTTCACTATAAGAAATAATTTAATAAACCATATTTTATTAAGTTATTTATGGTTAAAACAAGAAAACCCACGAGGAATAATTAAATAAAAACTGGTGAGCCCTGGTATTGCACCAAGAGTTCTGAAACTCCCAGGGGTTTCCCTACTTCACTTTATCAACCTGGGGTTCGTAAAAACTTGGAGGTGACAGTGCTATATACACAGTGGATGCATTGTTATCATGCCATCCTCTTCTGTTTTATGAAGGAGTGCTATTTATTAAACTATGATAAGAACTAAAAAGTAAATTGCTGGAAGGAAATGACAAGAATGAAACTAACTTAAATTGCAGAAAGGAAATGACAGAAAGGAAACTAATTTAATCTACAAAAAGGAAATGGCTAAAAATAAACTAAACTAAGTTGCACCTAGCTAGGCCAATTGGCTAAACACACCCTACTTATCCTCTGGTCTATTACCATGCTATCATGCTTCTAACCATGAAAATATTCATAATAAACTAAACTTGACAAAGTGTGGCTTGTAGTTTGGAGGAAAATGGGCTAAAGGTGCTAATGGAGGGCTCACCACATGAAACAAGGCTTAGAGGTGGAAAGAGGGGGTTTAAAATTTATTAAAACATGATTATAGTGAAAAAATTCTTTAGAGCAGAATGATTTGAAAAGTGCGATGGCAGAGTTACGATGGAGGGCTGGCAGTGCGATATACGATATGCGATATCGCAGGCTGGCAGTGCGATATACGATATGCGATATTGTAGGCTAGCAAAGAAGTAGGAGTATAGTTCGAGAGCGGGAGAGAAATGCGACTGTGATTAAGCCAAATGTTGTGATCTGCGATATGCGATATCACAATATCGCGTGGTTGGAGGAGTGACGAAAGTGTTGTTTGCGAACGAGCTGCGATATGTGATGAGTCGGATGACATGGCAGTGGGACTGGTGGTGGAACGTGATACCAATATAGCAATAAGAAAACAGGAGTGGTAAGAGTTAACAAGGAGCGGATGGAGAATGTGAAATGCGATTTGTGAAAAGGGAAAAGGTTGCGAACTGCAATATGCGATATCGCAATATCGCAATATGGCGCAGTTGGAGGAGTGGTGGAAGTTTTGTTCGGGAACAAGCTACGATATTTGATGAGTCAGATGATGTGGTGGCAGGACAGGTGGCAGAGTATGATACCAATATTGCAATCAGCAGACAGGAGCGGTAAGTGTTAACAAGGAGTATATGGAGGGTGCAAAATGCGATTTTCGAAAAGGCGAGAAGGAGATGCGGTAAGTAAAAAATAAGGAAAAGGATCAGGTTTTCCAATGTTTTTGAATGATTGTATTAATAAGCGAAAAAGTTAAGGCACAAATTAAATATTGCAATCGAGACTTGGAATGGGATAGCATAAACAAAGACCTTGGATGATTTGTGATTTACAATGGAGTGAAGTACGGTAGCGGGAAGTTCGAGGAGCAAGGGTGGAGGTCGAATTCCAATGGTTTCAAGCATTTTAGTTAAAAAGGGTAAGGAAGCTAACTAATAAAAACAAAGGAATAAGGTGAGTTGAATAGTTTAAGTGTTTTTATGAATAAAAAGGTGGGTGCGGAAGTGAGAATAAGTAGGAAAAAGTGGAAATGGAGGGCGTAAAAACAGTGCGTATATTGTGAAAAAAGAGATGGATAATGAAGTTGGGAGGCACCACGGATTTGCTCTGGGGTTTTAAAAATAATTCCTGCAATCAACCTGCTAACTTATGTACAAAGAAATAGAAAAATGTGTAAAAATACAGTGCAAAGGAAGACTGAAAAATGGTAATGCAACTCTACTTTTAATCTTAGAAACAGTGAATAGAAATCATTTTTTGGGTCTGTGGGAAGGTTCACCCTCCTCGAGCTCTATTGACAGAGATGAGAATGAGGTCTTGATCCACAAATTATTTTTGTTTTTCTCCTCTATTCTATTACTCACAAGAAAATGAAACCTATATCAGCACACTAAAAGAAAAACTAAACAACAACTTGAAACATAAATGAAATTATCAGAAGTCAAACTAATGAAATGACAGAAAGAAGAGAACAAATACAGCAGAGAGGGTGAGGAACATGGATTGGGCCCTAACCCACAATCCTAGCTCTCTGAAACTTAAATCAATAAAATGAAATAAGTATGCTCATTTCATAAAATAATAGCCTCATACATTTCTGAAAGTTTGATCACTGAGTAAAATAATAAAAATCTCAATAGCTTGCAACAAATTTCTGACCCTTCCTAGCTCTAGCTTTGCTCTATTTATTCTAAAGGGTAGCTACCAACATATCCCTAGAAAATAGTGATTTATTCCACTTGACTCCAAGTAAACAAATATTGAGTGCACTCCTCTTTGAGTTGCTTGGTTGCCTCTGGAATTCGAATTGCTGGAGAGAATCCTTGGGGATCCTTTGGCTACCTTTGGAATTATAATTTTTGGAGAGAATATTTGGGATTATTTGGCTTCCTTTGAGAGTTAAGGAGGGTGGAAAATGGTTTATTCAATTTAATGTCTTAAATTTCTTGCATTAATTATCAAATGAGGTTTGTAAACTAATAAAGTGTGGTGCACTATATGTGCTTAGTTAACCTATTTCTTACTTCGTTGTTTTTTATTTTATGTTGTTTTGTGGGGGTTTTGTTCTTTGATGTATAAGAATGTTTAATCTAAAACTATGAAAATATTTAAATGAATCTAATGAATTTTAAGAAGGAAGAAAAGGAAGTGTTCCTAATTTAATCTAATTTTCATAAAAATAAGCCAATAATTGTTTGCTAGTTAGGACCTAATTTGGAAAACAGAGCATCTATATTATCTTATCATTAGTCCTATTCCATGGATTTAATTCTAAAAACTAAGATTGAAATTGAATTTCTTGTCTTAAGTAAAAGCAGTAAATGAAAACAACTAATGTACTTCTGGTTACTCCAACATTCAATTATGAGGTATGACATTCTTGAGATGATGTTAAGTAACTGTCTGTACTTAAACTTCTAATTTCCTAAAACAGTAAGCAAAGCATGCAAAGGAAAACATCTAATGTATATTTAGCTACTTCCAACATTCAATTATGAAGTGTGATCTTCTTGAGATGGTGTTAAGTAACTAATTATACCTAATGGTCTGGAAAACCAAGTATGCAGAACATAACTCAGTAATTGCATTCATAAAACATTCAATCATTCAGTCTTAAAATATTCTTAAATCAATCTCTTTGGAATGACCTTTAGGAATATTAGTGATGCAATTAAGTGAGGATCTTAAATAAAAATATGAAACCATGTAAAACTCACTGTAAACAAGTAATGTATATTTGACTTTCTGCAACATTCAATGTGAAGTATTACTTTTTTGAGATGCTATGTGAGAAGTCAATTATGCATTAGTTTCTAAATTCCTAGAAAGAAAATAACAATGTTTAGAGTAAATTAAATCACTGTATGGATTAGATATTTAACCATTTAGTTTAGGATCATCAACTTGAAATGGCTTTTGAAAACATCCATTGACACAATTAATTGACAATTCTGTTCTAAGAAAATGAATGACAACTCAATAAGGAAACTAGGCAACTATGTATTCTTATTACTTCAATCTCAATTCGATTTGAAAACAGAGTTATCTATCTTCACGAAATATCTTAGAAGAATAAGACTGCAAAATTTTGATTTAATGTTATGCTATTGATCAAAAACTAAAATGAAATATTAACCTAATTAGAAAACAGATTTTCTAAAAACAAAGTAACTGAAATTGAACTAAAAACAACAAATGAAAAACTCCTCCAGTGCAGGGGCCCTCTACAACTGATTTGGTTGAACTGCTAGCTGGTTAAGGATGCACTTAAACAGTCATTGGAAACATAAACTTTGTATTATGATAAAATGAAGTCTGAATACAGAGTATCAGCAAAAAGCTTAACCTTAACATTTAATTTCTGAACTGTCATCTCGGTTTTGTACAACCGGTTTTTTAAGGAAAATAGCATAACTATTTGTGAGATAAACTTGCTACAATTGGCTAATTCGAATTAGACTTGCAATAGGACTGTTAGAATCTTGATTTTCTACGATAGAGAAAATCAAGAGTCCTGTTGCTTTCAGATAATGTACTTTGACCACACCTTTGACCATGATCTTAGGCCTGCTTTTCTGTCGATCTGGACTAAGCGAATAGGATAAAATCCATCTGGAGATGATTCTAGAAACACCCATGTGGCCCATTCTTCATTTGACACCTGGAACTTGCCAGACCATGAGAGTAGCTACGGAATCCATAGTTAGCTGCAGAATAGGTTGCGTTCTATAACTAAATTGAAAAAATCTATTCAAATAGCAAGAACATGAAAATATAATATGTAAATCATTTTAATGCATTCCTTAAGACAAAAACTACCATTTATCATTGATTATGGTCTATGATATTATGATGAAGTGAGGGGAAAAGGTGAGAAAAACTATCAAAGGGAGGGTCATTCTGAGGTTCAACAAACCCCCACCACAAAATCATTGCATGTCCTCATGCAACTTGCCGAAAATGTGAGTTCTCCTTCCTTTTTGCATTTGCTCATACACTTCTGCTAGCACATCCCGTCTCCTTTTTTTGTTCTTCTTTGAAGTGACTGTCATCCTGGGCCTTCTCATAAGAAGCTTATACTTGAGGTTAATGACTGCTCTGTGTAGTAACTTATTCTTTATTTTAATTTCCTGTTTTTCTTATACCATAGTCCTAGATGCATAATGGTATTGTCATGAATTACCTTGTCCAATTTGTTTTGCTGCTTGAAGGTATCATTCTCCTGTTTGATATGTGTGTTCAATATCTCTAGTTCATAAATATCTTGTTTAAGAGCATCAACTATAGGTTCTTGTGGATTTATAGAAGGTTCTGGGTTGATTGATTCATTTTTCTTCTCCAGTGATTCTACATAATCATATATTTGTTGTTGAACTGGGTCTATTGCTGGAGATCTTCTGCTAGGGCTACCTTCAAAATGATGAATAGGACAATTTTGAGGACTGTGTGCAGGAGAAATTTTAACATGAGATGGTATTGGGGTTTCCTCATCTAAATTTATAAGCTCTTTCCCTTTTGATAATGTTTTATTCATAGTACCTCAGAGTCTAGAGCTCCTTCTCAGTTTTGGAGGACTTACATTCGCCTCATTTGTAACTTTACTCCTCTTTATTATCTTACCTCTTGTCTTGATTTTATTTATGATTTCTGTCAGTTCTTCAGAGATTAGCTTTTCATAATTCTTCTTTAATGAAGATTCAGGTCTGTTTTCAATATTTATATCAGTCTTCTTTCTTCTGCTTCTTATCACATTCTATTCTTTAGGTGACTCTGGTGCTTCTTGAAAATGATTTGTAATAAGGAAATCCTTCCAGGTATCTCCTATGATTTTTAAATGAAACTCAATCAGTATCTTTACCAACCCATGATGATGCATGGTGGTATCTATGAACTATATTCTCTTTTACACATTTGAGGTCATCCTTTTTAAACTATTTAGCAAAAAGAAAGGAAGATTGATTTCACCATTTATAGGAAATTCATTAGTAAACAGATATGGTATACATACATGCAACCAAACCTTCCTTCACAAGTTATAAATTTATATAAAAACAAGAGCATATTCCTCCATTTACTTTTAAGAGCTGAACTGGAGATACTTTTTCTAAAAACAGAGACACCAATACCTGGGTTTTTGAGTATTACTTTCCATGATTCACTGTGGAACTCCTTATTTTTTAACCATATTTCACCATGCCTTGGAAGTTCTGTAGCCTCGAACATGAATGAATCAGTCATTGCAAACTTGATATCTCCAATTTCTACTTCAGTGCCATCAAAAGATAGAGCAAAGGGTCTTGTAATCTCCTTACGAAAACCATCAAATTTCTAGACGAATTTAAGCCATCCATATTTCTGCAACAATTATTTAATCTTTGGGTATCCTTCCATGTACTTTGCTCCTACCAGTTCTAATCTAAAAATCAGCCCCATGCCTTCTACTCTACAATATTCTCAACCTTCGAAATTACCCTTTTGTTTTATGAAATGAATTGGCTACGGATATGATGAAAGGTATTGAGAGTTTGTAGATATAAGTAGGTGGTATGGGTTTTAAAGAAACATATACGAGTATGTCACTTCACAGGTCATAACCATTTAATCATCAATGAGGGAGTTAACGAAGGACCGTTAGATGACATAATGTGGAGGATATGGCTGATATGTGGTATGATGGAGATTTCAATCAAATCAAATGATGATTTGTCAAGGAAACATATGACATCCATATTATACATAATTTATGTTTTAACCTTGCTATTTAAAATAAAATTTTGCACTTTACTGGTTAAACCAACACTGGTTAAACCAACTGAAATCATTTCTCAGATAATACATTTAGTAGAGAAACATAAATGGCAAGGAGAGAAGAAACATAGGGTACCTAACAAGGGTAAATCCTATGCCAATATTCTGATGCAAGCCAGTAGAAACGAAATGAAATGAATGTAAACACGAAGATAGGAAAACATCACCGCTGCTTCAGATCAGGATCCAAAGAAATGTGCTTGTCATATAAAATAGCAATACTAATCAAGTACAACATGCCAATGGCTGAATACTCTGTCTGAGAACATTTCCTTCAACCTATATTACACTTTACACAGAGACTGTGTCTCAAAAGAAACTACTTGCAGTTCTTTGATAACTGATCAACAACCATTACAATGAGTTTTTCATGAGTTTATAGCCCTGGAGGAGCAGGGGGGGTAGGTGGAGAACTAAATGCAGTATTAATCTTCTAAAAAGAAAGAGGGCCGAAGCCCATTCTGTGTAAATCTTGTGCATTAATCTCTGGTGTTCTTTGGGTGAATGAATGATCTTCTTCAGACTGGGGATTACTCTGATATGACTCTGATGTGTTCTGACTGCAGTACTGTGTGGTGCTATTGGTGAGTAAAAAAAAGATAAAAGAATGATAAAGAGATCTTCCATACTGATGAAGTAAATGCTCTGATAGTACTGGGGTTGTCTCAGGGTAGAAAATCTCTCCTGAACATGGCATAGATTGAACACTGCATGGGCGCCCTATCTTTATGGAGAAAAAACATGCTGCTGTTGTATAAGCCCCTGATATGCATTGATTTCTACGTGTTGTACCTTCTACGTGATCCCTGGGCTTTAATGGCGCGGGATAGAGTCTGCGAAGTTTCAAACTTTGTCCTTCGACTGAATTTATACTGCCGCCACCTTTCTTGACATTTCCCTATAGTACCAGCTTCCAAATTTAATTCTATATGCTTAATGCGCCACTTACAATGATCCCTGTGAATCATGGTGGTTTTCCGCCTTTCTGAAGACCCTGCAAAAACACGCAACTCGTTAAGAAAACAATGGAGGTGGTGGACGCGACGGGGGGCGGCTAGACTGATAATGCAGACTAGTTAGATGGCGAAAACATCGTTGAAGACCATAGTGCGCTGAAGACGATAAAACTACAGTCGGAAGGTGATGCAGGAGGAAAATTAATGAAACCTTTGAATCTCCGACCTTTGAATGAATATGTGTAACGGGACGGGCGAACGTACGGTGAGGCACGTGGAGGTGACATGGCAGGACCGGCTGACAGTGGAATAGTCAATTGTGGGAGACAATCTGGACTGTCAGATCTGAGAGGAGATCGACGGTGGGAAACACATCAGAGGGCAGTGGAATGGTGGGCCAAGGGTACGGAGGCTATAGTTTAAACCCCGCGCAGCTTCTTCGATCGATGACCATCGGATGAGGCTCCCAAGATATAACGGCTAACGTGAATATCGCTGCGCGTCCTGTTCCGAACGATAACACGCGATGGGATAGCGGTTTTGAAACCGTACAGGAGCCACGCGTCGAGAGGTGTATGGAATCGCTGGCCGATGAGGAAATACTGCCAACCGCCTGAAGGCAGTGCAATAGAAACAGCCGGGTTTTGAAATAGTGTGCTGCGAGGACCACCGGTGAGTAAACTCTGGACCGTTGATCTGCCGGTGAATGGACGGTGATGGCACGATCGGTAGTTTGAATGGGGAAAACACGGGTGTTGTGGAATTAATGATCGTCGTCTGATCTACAAGATCAATGGTCAGGGGCGCTCCCGATACTCATTGGAGATTAGCCCCCTTCGGGCCAGCGCTCGGTCATGGCGCAGGGTTCTGTGGGGAGAAAGGTTACGGGGCTAGCCGAGAAAGGTTATGGGGCTAGGGGAATTTTGAGGAAACTAAGGGTAAGGGTAGGATTTCAAAGGGGAATTTGGGGAAAAATTGGGATGGAAAGGGGATTTTGCGAAGGGGAAGAGAGGGGCAACATGGAGAGTTCTGCAGAGGGAAATTTATCGAAGGCAAAGGCATAGCAGACCTCAAGGATGATGTGTCTTTGGGGAGATGCATTCTTTGAGGGCTCAAAAACAAATTTAGCTCCCTGATTTGCTTTGTAAAAAATTTATAGGGGGGCTAACAGTGGCTCCACATGGGGATGGCTTCTTCTTGAAGGAGTCAAGAATTCAGAGAATAGATATTTGGAGTAGGCCAGTGGCCTGCTGCTTGGCACATCCCTTTCTTACTTTGATCAGCTGCCACATTATGAAGACATTACATCAGCAGAAAAACTTTCCTACCAATCTACCTACCCATCCTACAATCCTAGCATTTTTTCTTCTAGGGTGCATTTGAACTAGCAGACCCTTTACATCATTTATTTTTATAACAGAAAATAAACCTATTCTAATTCTACCCTTATTGCTTCATGAGACCAAATTAGACTGTTGGCCTCATATGTTTCTCTACCTAATCTAATATCTGCTGGGATTAAACTGTCCAACAAATTTCTTCTCTACATTCTAAAACAGAAATTGAAAAACAGCCAAGCCAGGATTAGACTGTCTGGCTTGCTGTGGACCATGGCATAAAGACAGTTGCACATGGACAAAAACTTGCAAAACAGTGGAAACAAAACCTGAAGGCTTGAAATCTGGAACTTGTAGCATCCTTCTTATCTTTTTGTGACTCAAGTTTTGAGCATGTTAGAGTCACTTCCTTTTCTTTGTTTCAGCTCTGGTTTTGGGCATGTTAGAGCTAATTCTTCTTTTTTCTTTGGTGGTCCAGGTTTGGGCATGTTAGGACCAGCTTTTTGAATTTCTTTGGCTCAGATTTTGAGTTTATTAGAGCCAATCCTTTGTACGTTAGAGGTTCATGTTTTAAGCATGTCTGAACCTCTCCCTGTCCTCTGTTTTGTTTTTAAACATTTTTCTTTTTCTTTTAAAATAAAAGCTGCAATGGTATGTACAATGGAAATGGAGACTGCAAATTGTAAATTAGCAGAAGTAATGTTTGAGCATCCTTCCATTGACAGGACCCCCAAACAGCTCAGTGTCATCTAATTCTTGTAAGAAGAAATCATTGGGACCCACGGTGGCCTGGATGATGTATGGACCCTGCCGCAAGCTGTCAAACTTGTTGTGCTTTCCTTTGTCCTCTCTCCTTGAGTCCCACTTCAAAACTTTATCTCCAATTTTAAAATCAGCAGCTTGGGTTCTCTTGTCAAACAGTCTCTTTATATTTTCCTGAGCCTTCACTGCTCTGTTGTAGACCTCTTCTTTTGTTTGCTGGAGATGGATTATCTGATTTATTCTCCTCACCATGTTGTCTTCTTCTGTTTGGATCTCCTGGATCAGTTTGATCACTGGTAACCCAAGGCTGGTAGGGAAAACTGCTTCTGTTCCATAGACAAGCTGAAATGGTGACATGCCAATGGAATTTTTTGTTGTAAGCCTGTCAGCCCACAAAGCATGTACTAAATTGTTATGCCATGATTTTTTGTTCTCTTCCAACATATTTTTTATGATGATCACCAGGCTCTTGTTTGATGATTCAGCTAATCCATTACCTTGTGGGTAATAGGAAGTTGAATGACCAAGTGCTATTTGATACTTGCGACAAAAATCAGCCATATTTTTGGATTCGAAAGCAGTAGCACTATCAATGATTATTTTCCTTGGGTAGCCAAACCGAGAGAGAATGTGGCTTTCTAGAAAACTAATGATGACTGATTCTGTGGCATTCCTAGTGGGCACGGCCTCTATCCACTTAGTGAAATAATCTGTGGCTGTTAGGATCCATTTGTGTTGAGCAGAAGAAGCAGGGTGAATTTCCCCTATGAAATCTAGGCCCCATTGCAGAAAGGGACCTTCAACCGTGATGGGTTGTAGGGGTAAAGGGAGGAGTTTTATTTTGCCCTCAAAGATCTGACATTTGTGGCAGGCGACTATCATTTTATGAACATCATTGAAGAGCATGGGCCAATAGTAGCCAGCTCTGAGTATTTTTTTTGCAGTGGCTTTCCAACTCAGGTGGCCCCCACATTCTCCAGCATGGAATTCTTGTTTAACCCTCTCTGCCTCATTTTCAGGCAAACATTTAAGCAATATGCCATTATGATTCTTCCAGTATAAGTTTTCATTCAAGATGTAGTAATTTCTGGTTTTTAGCTTTAAGAATCTGGCCTTGGTCTTTGATAATCCATGAGGGGCATTGAGGTGTGTAAGCACATACAGAATGTCGGAATACCAAGGAGAGCTCTGAAATTTTTCCTCAACAGTGAGGTCAGGCAATTCTTGTTGCTCATCCAAGGTATTTATCATGTTAATGTCTAGGGCTTGTAGGTTTGTTTCAACCATTAATTTATCTAAGCCCTGACCTTTAATCAGTTTGGTGAGTTTTATCTCAAGGTCATACTCTAAGATCACAGCTATCCACTTGCCCCTTTTCCCATATGGGTCTTGGGACAATATATCTTTGACTATGATGTTGGGCACATAAGCTATAGTGTGAGAATGCAATATGTACACCCTGAAGTCTTTCAAGGCCTTAACCAGAGCATAGGCTTGTTTTTCCATGATGTTGTATTTCAAGAGTGCATCTCTGAGTGCTTTGCTAAAGAAGGCAATTGGTTGTTCCATTCCCTCCTTGTTCTTCTGCAGCAAAATTGCAGCCACTGTGTGCTCAGAGGCAAATGAAAAAATCAGGAAATATTTGGAGAAATCTGGGCTGATTAGGACGGGAGATTGGGTAAGTGCAAGTTTCACTGATTCAAAAGATTTTTTAGCTCCTACGGTCCATTTAACTCCTGCACCTTTCTTCAGCATGTTAGTCATGTTTCTAAGGTGTTCAGCCAGATTTGGAATAAACCTCCTAAGGAAGTTAATCTTCCCAATGAAATACTGCAACTCCTTGATGTTTCTGGGGTGTATGATCTGTAGTATTCCCTCGACTCGATGTGGGTCTATCCTGATTCCCTCCTCGGATATAATGTGGCCAAGAAGTTTACCTTCTTGTAGCCCGAAGACAGTTTTTTGGGGTTCAGGGACAGACCAAACCTTCTACATTTTTCAAATACCTTTCTCAGATGTTTCAGGTGTTCTTCTTCAGTCTTGGAAAGACTGTTATGTCATCTAAGTAGACAACAATGAAGTGCCCTATCTCATCTGAAAGTGCTATGTCCATCGCTCTTTGGAAGGTGGCTCCAGCGTTCATCAATCCAAAAGGCATATTCACATACATGAAGGTACCCCATGGAGTGGTAAAAGTTGTTTTGAGTTGGTCTTCTGGGATCACTAAGACTTGGTTATAACCTGAAAAGCCATCCAGCAGGGAGATTCTTTTAGAGCCCACAACCTCCTGAAGGATATGTTCCATTTTAGGTAAAGGATAATTGTCCTTGAGTGAGGCTCTATTAAGATTCCTGAAGTCTATGCACAATCTAATTTCTCTTGTTTTCTTCCTCACAGCCACTAAGTTTGATACCCAATCAGAGAACCTCACCGGCACAATGATACCTGCTTCATACATTTTCTTAATCTCCTTCTCTACTGCAGGCAATTGTTTGGGATTGATTCTGCGAAGTTTTTGCCTAAAGGGATTCTGATTTTCTTTCAAGGGTATTTTGTGCTGGATGATATTTGTATCATAGGACTTTAAGTTCTCATAGCTCCATGCAAACACATCAATGAATTCTTTGAAAAGGTCAATGTATTTCTTCTTCGTGTCTCCAGGTAAAGACTTGGCCAGTTTAATCATTTTGGGCTTATCTTCAGTGCCTATGTTGCATTCTACCACATCAGAGTCTGCATGTTCTATAGTGGGAGTTTTTGCCACATCATCAAAGTCAAAAAGGTCCTCTAAGGGTGCCAGGCCTCTGGGTATATTCTTATCTTTGGCCTGCAGCGCCTCTACCTCTTCACTATCTGCATTTTCACATTTGCGGTCTGGATTTCCAGTCTATTTATCTAAAGAATTTATTTCTATGTTACAGGATATTTCTTCCTCATCTGAGGATTCTTCACTTAGGCAGCTACTGTCAGATTTGGAGTCTAAATCAGAAAATTCAAACTCATTTCTTCCTACCAGGAAATCTTCGATCTGTTTATCACCTTCAAAAACATGCCAATATTTTTTGTTGTCTGGCACAATAGGTCTAAATTTGGTCTGAATGATGATTTTTTGGTCACTAGGAGTCTTGGGGTAGGAACTGGCTATGCAAGATAATCCATTTGCAATGACTTTTTGACTCCTAGGAACGAACACTAATTTGTACTCAACAAACATTTTCAGTAGATCCATGGTGTCATTCCTATATGCTCTCAGCCTAGGATGTTTCGCAGTGTATTCACCGTTCACTTGTTTAATAACTAACTCTAAGTCTCCCCTTACGGCTATCCTACGGGCCCCTATTTTATTCAACAAATTTAGACCTAGGATCAGAGCCTCGTATTCAGCGACATTATTTGTGCATTTGAAATGCAGACTATAGGCGTGACTCTCTGCGTAATCGTTTTCTGTATTGCGTAACCACACTCCTGCCCCAGTAATTCTTCTCGTGCATGACCCATCGAAATTCATTTCCCACAGGGATTCATCCTCGTTATTGTTATCATCTCTTTCCCTACAGCTGGGTTCACCATTATGTTGCGTAATAGGGTCTATACTGGGCTGTGGATCGCTTTGTTCCTTGTGAAATGTATGAGTCTCAGGGATATGGCTAGATGGCTATCTACGCTCTGTTTCTTGCTCAGTCGGAGTGAGGTCTCCACCGTATATCCTACAGGTTTCGTTGTGGTTTTCTTCTTCATTTTCCTCTAAATCCAGAGCAGCCATTATGTTAAATTCCATGGCTTTTGCCTCTCCATTTGTATCTCTTTTTTAGGACTCTGACCCTTCCAAGGATGCATCATTACAAAAAATGAAGGAGTCAAGGTCTGTGTGTACAGAAAAAACAAGTGAATTTTCTGGTTTTTCAGGGCTACCGACTAGAAATTTCATCTATGCCTCCCTATACAGTTTTCTAAGTTGGCCAAAGATTGGGATTGTGGCGTATGAGCCATCCATCTGCATCGTACCCTGCAACTTGGCTCCCCATGATCTTGATAATAACATGCCATACTTAGGTGGCACATTTTCCACCACAACATCCATGACAATGCACTTAGCTCGGATTTGAGTTAAGCTCACACACAGGTCTTTGATCAGGCCTAGGAATTTTACCCTGCTAGAGTCGAAAGAGTATAAGTCTTTGTAGGGTCTGGTTATCTCTAGACCTAGTCTTTCCATAACTACCTTAGGCATTAGGTTGTGAGATGCTCCAGAGTCATGCATTGCATTATGTAGGATCTTGTCGTGAATGTTGAGACTGATATAGAAAGGTGGGACTACCCCTTCCTGAAACTTCCCCTCTATCTTAGGACCAAACAAGAGGGCAGGCTGATCATCATTCAAATTGACAGAGTTGCCATTCTCACTAAGGTTCAGAGCCTTCAAAATCTGGCCTTTATATACATCCTGAGTGGCCAGCTCAGAAAGTGGAACAAAGATTTTAATTCTTTCAATCTCACTTTCCAAATTGAAAGTGGACTGACTCTTGGGAGTGCTCATCTCTATTTTATTTTCCACTGCCTTAGTGGCTAAATTAGTGGGCTGATTCTCGTTATGTACAGTGTTTGTGACAGTTTTATTAGGAGCACTAATTGCAGTGCTAGTGCTGCTAGCTGGTTTACCTTGTGCATTAGTGTTTTGGTTGTCTTTTTCTCTATTCTTTCCAGAAATCTCAGCTGCTGATTTGTTGGTTTCAGTAGTTGCTTTAGAAGTTTTCTCAGGCCTCCTTTTGATGGTAGTCTCAGAAGCTTTGCATTTGGCAGTTTCTTGAATCTTTTTGCTTCTAAGTTCATACTTTTCTTTGACCTGCATCATGGCATTTTAAAATCCTAATCTGTAATCTTTAGATTCTAACCATTCCTCCTCCCAACCAGAGGGTGAAGGCTGGTATTCTTCTGAATAACAGTTATGGATTGAATCTTCTATTTGAAACATATTAATTGTGTTTCCCTCAGACTCTTCTATGATTCCCTCATCTTCATCAAGAAAATTCTCTTGGAATGGGGGAATAACTTGTTGATCTGATTCTCTTTGTCTGTTGGGAGCGTTATTGTTTCTTCTAAAGTTCTAGTTCTGGTTCTTGTTCTGATTGCTAACGGTGACAACCATCTTTTCCATCATTTGTTGTAACCTTTCCACATTTTTAGACAGCTTATCATAATTTTGGTCAGATGTGGAGGCTACATTGTCATATCTTTATGTTACCCTTCTCTCAGCTTTCAGTCTTGCTCTTTTCTCAATCAGGTTGGCTTCTATATTCACTGCTCCTTTCTGCATATCCTCCAATGTGTTGTATTCCTTATCTCTAAGCTCATAGGCCATGTCAGCATCGAAACCCTCAGGGTAATTTTGCTAGGGCCATGCCTTGTGGAGGTTTCATATGTGGAGGGAGGGCATTATAAATGTTGTTGAACCTTGTTGTGTAATTGTGGACACTCTCTCCTACATTTCTCTTAAGGGTCATGTATTCTGCCAGGAGTTGGCGAGGGTTCGCCCTAGTTTCCCATTTGTTTATGAAAGTCTGATATAAGCCTGGAAGATCATTTTTGCTACCTGGAGGGAGGCCCTTAAACCACTTCTTCACATCACCCCCTAAGATTTGGGAAAAGATTCTCATTTTGACTGTATGATCATCGATTTCCATGTAGTCGAAAGAATCCTCCTTCTTATCTACATGTTGTCTGGCTGTGATGGACTCCTTTGTAGTGAAGTGTGGAATATTAGATTGATAATCATTTGGTAAGGGTACTAGAGGCTGGGGTAAAACTAGAGGTGCATACCAGGCTGCCATAATGATATTTTGATGAGGTAAAGGGTTATCTTGGGCAGCCGGTATATGGATGACAGGGATATTAGGACCAACAGAGGATTGATGAGCAGACCTAGGGTGACTGAGTCCCAAGTTTTGTATGAAATGTAAACTGTGAGGAGTATATGGAAGGGTCTGTCTATTCCCAAGGTGTCTGCCACTTTGCCGTGGTGAATCAGGAAGCTCGGGGTCTAGCTGATCTAAGCTACTGAATGACCTAGTTCTATATAAGTTGATAGGTAGGTCTAGGTCAAGGTGAAACTGTGATAGAGCTGTAAGATCTTCTGGTGCGGAATTAGCTCTATAGATGTGACTGGAAACAGTTGATCTTTTAAGTGTAGGAGCTCCCTTGAGGATGCTCTCGGGGTTATCGACTATTTCAGGTGGGTCTGGGTTAGGGTAAGCTCTTGTATGAATGGTTCTAGAAGCCAGAACGTTGTTTCCGATCAAGCAGCTTAACCCTACTTGTTACTTCTACTGTGGTTGATGTTGTTATGGGGGGCTGGTCTCCCAATGGAGTCTAATGTAAACCAAGATAATCAACAGGCCTACTGATCACTAGTGGAGTCTTTGAAACGTTTAGGGAACTATAGAGTCGCCAGGTGGAAGGTTTAGGATGTTTTTGGAGGGTACACTGTCCACCGTAGTGCTTACAAGGTGTCCTCTTTCAAGGATATCTTCAAAACACAACAAAATCTAACCGGTCAGGCACGGAGGAACATTTGCAGATCTGTGCCTGTGAGTAGGTGTGAGATGCGGAGCTGCAGCCCTTTCCGGGACTGCGGCCCGAAACATGGGAAAACACAACGAATGTTATAGAGGTTGGTCTGTGAATAATAATGCTTAACGCCGACCTAACTTGAATGTGGATGTTACTGAATGCACAGGAATGTTTGGGTGTAATTCACTCGACATTCCCAGTAGATGTCATTGTGTTGGGGTTCCCATGTTTTGGCCAGATTGGCAAGACCAAAAGATGAGACAAAATCAGAACCACTTTCAGACCTCAGGATCTAGCCCTCTTGGGTCCAGAGAGGGATCTCTCTATGATAGTCAAAGGTATATGTCTTTGAAGCTCTATTTTTAGATGTTAAGCTAGTTATAAGGCTCGGGGTTTGTTTGTTTGATTGTTTCTTTGGTTGCTGGTTATCAGGAAAGAAGGATTCAGTGTAGACGGAGATGAAAACTGAGGATAAGGCGGAAGTGAAGTATTTTAAAGTGTTCCAAACATTTGAACTGACAGGTGAAGGATTTGCTTTTCTCAATAGCGACGAGGAGCTTTCAATTGGGCTAGTCATCGCGAAACATAGGATCTTCAAAGATGATTATGTTTTGTGGGGAAAGTAGAAGGAAAGGAGATAACGAGGTTTAGAGCACAACATTACGGATCAGCGGGTCACACAAGGATCCTGGTGGACGGGGCTAACTCTAATCCCCAGTGTTCCCAAATCTTCCAACTAGATCTATAACAAGAAACATCTAAGAACTGAATTCATTTAATTCATACATCAGAGAGCAGGCAATAACATCCACTACACTGGTTAAACCAACTGAAATCGTTTCTCAGATAATAAATTTAGTAGAGAAACATAAATGGCAAGGAGAGCAGAAACATAGGGTACCTAACAAGGGTAAATCCTATGCCAATATTTTGATGCAAGCCAGTAGAAACGAAATGAAATGAATGTAAACACGAAGATAGGAAAACATCACCGCTGCTTCAGATCAGGATCCAAAGAAATGTGCTTGTCATATAAAATAGAAATACCAATCAAGTACAACATGCCAATGGCTGAATACTCAGTCTGAGAACATTTCCTTCAACCTATCTTACACTTTACACAGAGACTGTGTCTCAAAAGAAACTATTTGCAGTTCTCTGATAACTAATCAACAACCATTACAATGAGTTCTTCATGAGTTTATAGCCCTAGAGGAGCAGGGGGGTAGGTGGAGAACTAAATGCAGTATTAAACTTCTGAAAATAAAGAGGGCCGAAGCCCATTCTGTGTAAATCCTATGCATTAATCTCTGGTGTTCTTTGGGTGAACGAATGATCTTCTTCAGACTGGGGATTACTCTGATATGACTCTAATGTGTTCTGACTGCAGTACTGTGTGGTGCTATTGGTGAATAAACAAAAGATAAAAGAATGATAAAGATATCTGCCATATTGATGAAGTAAATGCTTTGATAGTACTAGGGCTATCTCAGGGTAGAAAATCTCTCCTGAGCACTGCATGGGCGCCCTGTCTTTATGGAGAAAAAACATGCTGTTGTTGTATAAGCCCCTGATATGCATTGATTTCTGCATGTTGTACCTTCTGCATGATCCCTGGGCTTTAATGGTGCGGAATAGAGTCTGCGAAGTTTCAAACTTTGTCCTTCGACTGAATTTATACTACCGCCACCTTTCTTGACATTTCCCTGTAGTACAAGCTTTCAAATTTAATTCTGTCTGCTCAATGCGCCACTTAAAATGATCCCTATGAATCATGGCAGTTTTCTGACTTTCTGAAGACCCTGCAAAAACATGCAACTCGTTAAGAAAACAATGGAGGTGGTGGATGCGACGGGGGGCGGCTAGACTGATAATGCAGACTGGTTAGATGGCGAAAACATCGTGGAAGACCATAGTGTGGTGAAGACGATAAAATTACAGTTGAAAGGTGACGCAGGAGGAAAATTAATGAAACCTTTGAATCTCCTACCTTTGAATGAATATGTGTAACGGGATGGGCGAACGTACGGTGAGGCACGTGGAGGTGACGTGGTGGGACCGGCTGACAGTGGAATAGTCAACAGTGGGAGACAATCTGGACCGTCAGATCTGAGAGGAGATCAACGGTGGGAAACACGGCGGAGGGCAGTGGAACGGTGGGCCAGGGGTACGGAGGCTATGGTTTAAACCCCGTGCAGCTTCGTCGATCGATGACCGTCGGATGAGGCTCCCAAGATCTAACGGATGACGTGAATATCACTGCGAGTCCTATTCCGAGCGATAACGCGCGATGGGATAGCGGTTTTGAAACCGTATAGGAGCCACGCGTCGAGAGGTGTATGGAATCACTGGCCGATGAGGAAATACTGCCAACCACCTGAAGGCGGTGCAATAGAAACTGCCGGGTTTTGAAATAGTGCACTGCAGGGACCACCAGTGGGTAAACTCCGGACCGTTGATCTGGCGGTGAATGGATGGTGATGGCGCGATCGGTAGTTTGAATGGGGAAAACACGGGCATTGTGGAATTAACGATCGTCGTCTGATCTACAAGATCAATGGTCAGGGGCGCTCCCGATACTCATTGGAGATTAGCTCCCTTCGGGCCAGCGCTCGGTCATGGCGCAGGGTTCTGTGGGGAGAAAGGTTACGGGGCTAGTCGAGAAAGGGTTGAGGCCTGTTATATGGTCCGAAAGTGGGTTTTTAACCCCTTTTTTATGCATTTTGAGGTCTGAGGAGGGTAATGATAGAGAGACCGAGGGGAATTTTGAGGAAACTAAGGGTAAGGGTAGGATTTCAAAGGGGAATTTGGAGAAAAATTGGGATGGAAAGGGGATTTTGCGAAAGGGAAGAGAGGGGCAACATGGAGAGTTCTGCAGAGGGAAATTTATCAAAGGCAAAGGCATAGGAGACCTCAAGGATGATGTGTCTTCGGGGAGATGCATTCCTTGAGGGCTCAAAAACAAATTTAGCCCCCTGCTTTGCTTTGTCAAAAATTTATAGGGGGGCTAACAGTGGCTCCACATGGGGATGGATTCTTCTTGAAGGAGTCAAGAATTCAGAGAATAGATCTTTGGATTAGGCCAGTGGCCTGCTGCTTGGCACATCCCTTTCTTACTTTGATCAGCTTCCACACTATGAAGACATTACATCAACAGAAAAACTTTCCTACCAAACTACCTACCCATCCTACAATCCTAGCATTTTTTCTTCTAGGGTGCATTTGAACTAGCAGACCCTTTACATCATTTATTTTTATAACAGAAAATAAACCTATTCTAATTCTACCCTTATTGCTTCATGAGACCAAATTAGACTATTGGCCTCATATGTTTCTCTACCTAATCTAATTTCTGTTGGGATTAAACTATCTAGCAGATTTCTTCTCTACATTCTAAAACAGAAATTGAAAAACAGCCAAGCCAGGATTAGACTGTTTGGCTTACTGTGGACCATGGCATAAAGACAGTTGCACATGGAAAAAAACTTGTAAAACAGTGGAAACAAAACCTGAAGGCTTGAAATATGGAACTTGTAGCATCCTTCTTATCTTTTTGTGACTCAAGTTTTGAGCATGTTAGAGTCACTTCCTTTTCTTTGTTTCAGCTCTGGTTTTGGGCATGTTAGAGCTGATTCTTATTTTTTCTTTGCTGGTCCAGGTTTGGGCATGTTAGGACAAGCTTTTTGACTTTCTTTGGCTCAGATTTTGAGTTTATTAGAGCCAATCTTTTGTACGTTAGAGGTTCATGTTTTAAGCATGTCTGAACCTCTCCCTGTCCTCTATTTTTTTTTTAAACATTTTCTCTTTTTCTTTGAAAATAAAAGCTACAATGGTATGTACAATGGAAATGGAGACTGGAAATTGTAAATTAGTAGAAGTAATGTTTGAGCATCCTGCCATTGACAGGAGCCCCAAACAGCTCAGTGCCATCTAATTCTTGTAAGAAGAAAGCATTGGGACCCATGGTGGCCTGGATGATGTATGGACCCTGCCACAAGCTGTCAAACTTTTCGTGCTTTCCTTTTTCGTCTCTCATTGAGTCCCACTTCAAAAATTTATCTCCAATTTTAAAATCAGCAGCTTGGGTTCTCTTGTCAAACAGTCTCTTTATATTTTCCTGAGCCTTCACTGCTCTGTTGTAGACCTCTTCCCTTGTTTGCTGGAGATGGATTGTCTGATTTATTCTCCTCACCATGCTATCTTCTTCTGTTTGGATCTCCTGGATCAGTTTGATCACTGGTAACCCAAGGCTGGTAGGGAAAATTGCTTTTGTTCCATAGACAAGCTGAAATGGTGACATGCCAATGGAATTTTTTTTTGTAAGCCTGTCAGCCCACAAAGCATGTACTAACTTGTTATGCCATGATCTTTTTTTCTCTTCCAACGGCTTTTTGATGATGATCACCAGGCTCTTGTTTGATGATTCAGCTAATCCATTACCTTGTGGGTAATAGGCAGTTGAATGACCAAGTGCTATTTGATACTTGTGACTAAAATCAACCATATTTTTGGATCCGAAAGCAGTAGCACTATCAGTGATTATTTTCCTTGGGTAGCCAAACTGAGAGAGGATGTGACTTTCTAGAAAACTAATGATGACTGAGTCTGTGGCATTCCTAGTGGGCACGGCCTCTATCCACTTAGTGAAATAATCGGTGGCTGTTAGGATCCATTTGTGTTGAGTAGAAGAAGCAGGGTGAATTTCCCCTATGAAATCTAGGCCCCATCGCAGAAAGGGACCTTCAACCGTGATGGGTTGTAGGGGTAAAGGGAGGAGTTTTATTTTGCCCTCAAAGATCTGACATTTGTGGCAGGCGACTATCATTTTATGAACATCATTGAAGAGCGTGGGCCAATAGTAGCCAGCTCTGAGTACTTTGTTTGCAGTGTCTTTCCAACTCAGGTGGCCCCCACATTCTCCAGCATGGAATTCTTGTTTAACCCTCTCTGCCTCATTTTCAGGCAAAAATTTAAGCAATAGGCCATTAGGATTCTTTCATTCAGGATGCAGTAATTTTTGGTTTTTAGCTTTAAGAATCTGGCCTTGGTCTTTGATAATCCATGAGGGGCATTGAGGTGTGTAAGCACATACAGAATGTCGAAATACCAAGGAGAGCTCTGAAATGTTTCCTCAACAGTGAGGTCAAGCAATTATTGTTGCTCATCCAAGGTATTTATCATGTTAATGTCTCGGGCTTGTAGGTTTGATTCAGCCATTAATTTAGCTAAGCCCTGACCTTTAATCAGTTTGGTGGGTTTTATCTCAAGGTCATACTCTAAGATCACAGCTATCCACTTTCCCCTTTTCCCATCTGGGTCTTGGGACAATATATCTTTGACTATGATGTTGGGCACATAAGCTACAGTGTGAGAATGCAATATGTACAGCCTAAAGTCTTTCAAGGCCTTAACCAGAGCATAGGCCTGTTTTTCCATGATGTTGTATTTCAAGGGTGCATCTCTGAGTGCTTTTCTAAAGAAGGCAATTGGCTATTCCATTCCCTCCTTGTTCTTTTGCAGCAAAACTGCAGCCACTGTGTGCTTAGAGGCAAATGAAAAAATCAGGAAATCTTTGGAGAAATCTGGGCTGATTAGGACGGGAGCTTGGGTAAGTGCAAGTTTCACTGATTCAAAAGATTGTTTAGCTCCGACGGTCCATTTAACTCCTGCACCTTTCTTCAGCATGTTAGTCATGTTCCTAAGGTGTTCAGCCAAATTTGGAATAAACCTCCTAAGGAAGTTAATCTTCCCAATGAAAGACTGTAACTCCTTGATGTTTCTGGGGTGTATGATCTGTAGTATTCCCTCAACTCGCTGTGGGTCTCTCATGATTCCCTCCTGGGATATAATGTGGCCAAGAAGTTTACCTTCTTGTAGTCCGAAGATAGTCTTTTTAGGGTTCAGGGACAGACCAAACCTTCTACATTTTTTTAATACCTTTCTCAGATGTTTCAGGTGTTCTTCTTCGGTCTTGGAAAAGACTGTTATGTCATCTAAGTATACAACAATGAAGTGCCCTATCTCATCTGAAAATGCTATGTCCATCGCTCTTTGGAAGGTGGCTCCAGTGTTCATCAATCCAAAAGGCATCTTCACATACATGAAGGTACCCCATGGAATGGTAAAAGCTATTTTGAGTTGGTCTTCTGGGATCACTAAGACTTGGTTATAACCTGAAAAGCCATCCAGCAGGGAGATTCTTTTAGAGCCCACAACCTTCTGAAGGATATGTTCCATTTTAGGTAAAGGGTAATTGTCCTTGAGTGAGGCTCTATTAAGATTCCTGAAGTCTATGCACAATCTGATTTCTCCTGTTTTCTTCCTCACAGCCACTAAGTTTGATACCCAATCAGAGAACCTCACTGGCACAATGGTACCTGCTTCATACATTTTCTTAATCTCCTTCTCTACTGCAGGCAATTGTTTGGGATTGATTCTGCGAATTTTTTACCTAAAGGGCTTCTGATTTTCTTTCAAGGCTATTTTGTGCTGGATGATATTTGTATCATAGGCCTTTAAGTCCTCATAGCTCCATGCAAACACATCAATGAATTCTTTGAAAAGGTCAATGTATTTCTTCTTCATGTCTGCAGGTAAAGACTTGGCCAGTTTAATCATTTTGGGCTTATCTTCAGTGCCTATGTTGCATTCTTCCACATCAAAGTCTGCATGTTCTATAGTGGGCTTTTTTGCCACATCATCAAAGTCAAAAAGGTCCTCTAAGGGTGCCAGACCTCTGGGTATATTCTTATCTTTGGCCTGCAACACCTATACCTCTTCACTATCTACATTTTCACATTTGCGGTCTGGATTTCTAGTCTGTTTATCTAAAGAATTTATTTCTATGTTACAGGATGTTTCTTCCTCATCTGAGGATTCTTCACTTAGGCGGCTACTGTCAGATTTGGAGTCTAAATCATAAAATTCAAACTCGTTTCTGCCTACCAGGAAATCTTCGATCTGTTTGTCACCTTCAAAAACCTGCCAATATTTTTCGTTGTCTGGCACAATAGGTCTAAATTTGGTCTGAATGATGATCTGTTGGTCACTAGGAGTCTTGGGGTAGGAACTGGCTATGCAAGCTAATCCATTTGCAATGACATTTTGACTCCTAGTAACAAACACTAATTTGTACTCAACAAACATTTTCAGTAGATCCATGGTGTCATTCCTATATGCTCTCAGCCTAGGATGTTTCGCTGTGTATTCACTGTTCACCTGTTTAATAACTAACTTTGAGTCTCCCCTTACGGCTATCCTACGGGCCCCTATTTTCTTCAATAGATTTAGACCCAGGATCAGAGCCTCGTATTCAGCGACATTATTTGTGCATTTGAAATGCAGAATATAGGCGTGACTCTCTCGTAATCGTTTTCTGTATTGCGTAACCACACTCCTGCCCCAACAATTCTTCTCGTGCATGACCCATCGAAATTCATTTCCCACAGGGATTCATCCTCGTTATTGTTATCATCTCTTTCCCTACATCTGGGTTCACCATTATGTTGCGTAATAGGGTCTATACTAGGATGTGGATCGCTTTGTTCCTTGTGAAATGTATGAGTCTCAGGGATCTTGCCAGATGGCTGTCTACGCTTTGTTTCTTTCTCAGTCAGAGTGAGGTCTCCACCGCATATCCTACAGGTTTCATTGTGGTTTTATTCTTCATTGTCCTCTAAATCCAGAGCAGCCATTATGTTAAAGTCCATGGCTTCTGCCTCTCCGTTTGTATCTCTGTTTTGGGACTCTGACCCTTCCAAGGATGCATCATTACAAAAAATGAAGGATTCAAGGTCTGTGTGTACAGAATAAACAGGTGAATTTTCTGGTTTTTCGGGGCTACTAACTAGAAATTTCATATGTGCCTCCCTATATATTTTTCTAAGTTGGCCAAAGATTGGGATTGTGTCGTATGAGCCATCCATCTGCATCGTACCCTGCAACTTGGCTCCCCATGATCTTGATAATAACATGCCATACTTAGGTGGCACATCTGCCACCAAAACATCCATGACCATGCATTTAGCTGGGATTTGAGTTAAGCTCACACACAGGTCCTTGATCAGGCCTAGGCATTTTACCCTGCTAGAGTCAAAAGAGTATAAGTCTTTGTAGGGTCTGGTTATCTCTAGACCTAGTCTTTCCATAACTACCTTAGGCATTAGGTTGTGAGATGCTCCAGATTCATGCATTTCATTATGCAGGATCTTGTCGTGAATGTTGAGACTGATATAGAAAGGTGGGACTACCCCTTCCTGAAACTTCCCCTCTATCTTAGGACCAAACAAGAGAGCGGGCTAATCATCATTCAAATTGACAGAGTCGCCATTCTCACTAAGGTTCAGAGCCTTCAAAATCTGGCCTTTATATACATCCTGAGTGGCCAGCTCAGAAAGTGGAACAGAGATTTTAGTTTTTGTAATCTCACTTTCCAAATTGAAAATGGACTGACTCTTGGGAGTGCTCATCTCTGTTTTATTTGCCACTGCCTTAATGGTTGAATTAGTGGGCTGATTCTCCTTATGTACAGTGTTTGTGACAGTTTTATCAGGAGCACTTACTGCAGTGCTAGTGCTGCTAGCTGTTTTACCTTGTGCATTAGTGTTTTGGTTGTCTTTTCTCTATTCTTTCTAGAACTCTCAACTGCTGATTTGTTGGTTTCAGTAGTTTCTTTAGAAATTTTTTCAGTTCTCCTTTTGATGTTAGTCTCAGAAGCTTTGGGTTTGGCAGTTTCTTGACTCTTTTTGCTTCTAAGTTCATACTGTTCTCTGACCTGCATCATGGCATTTTCAAATCCTAATCTGTAATCTTCAGATTCCAAACATTCCTCCTCCCAACCAGAGGGTGAAGGCTGGTATTCTTCTGAATAAAAGTTATGGATTGAATCTTCTGTTTGAAACATATTAATTGTGTTTCCCTCAGACTCTTCTATGATTCCCTCATCTTCATCAAGAAAATTCTCTTGGAATGGGGGAATAACTTGTTGATATGATTCTCTTTGTCTGTTGGGAGCGTTATTGTTTCTTCTAAAGTTCTGGTTCTGGTTCTTGTTCTGATTGCTAACGGTGACAACCATATTTTCCATCATTTGTTGTAACCTTTCCACATTTTTAGACAACTTATCATAATTTTGGTCAAATGTGGAGGCTACATTGTCATCTCTATATGTTACCCTTCTCTCAGCTTTCAGTATTGCTCTTTTCTCAATCAGGTTGGCTTCTATATTCACTGCTCCTTTCTGCATATCCTCCAATGTGTTGTATTCCTTATCTCTAAGCTCATAGGCCATGTCAGCATCGAAACCCTCAGGGTATTTTGCTAGGTCCATGCCTTGTGGAGGTTTCATATGTGGAGGGAGGGCATTATAAATGTTGTTGAACCTCGTTGTGTAATCTTGGACACTCTCTCCTACGTTTCTCTTAAGGGTCATGTATTCTACCAGGAGTTGGCGAGGGTTCGCCCTAGTTTCCCATTTGTTTATGAAAGTCTGATATAATCTTGGAAGATCATTTATGCTACCTGGAGGTAGGCCCTTAAACCACTTCATCACATCACCCCCTAAGCTTTGGGCAAAGATTCTCATTTTGACTGTATCATCATCGATTTCCATGTAGTCGAAAGAATCCTCCATCTTATCTACATGTTGTTGGGCTGTGATGGACTCCTTTGTAGTGAAGTGTGGAATCTTAGACTAATAATCATTTGGTAAGGGTAATAGAGGCTGAGGTAAAACTAGAGTTGCATACCAGGCTGCCATAATGATATTTTGATGAGGTAAAGGGTTAACTTGGGTAGATGGTATATGGATGACAGGGATATTAGGACCAATAGAGGCCTAATGAGCAAACCTAGGGTGACTGAGTCCCAATTTTTGTATGAAATGTAAACCGGGAGGAGTAGATGGAAGGTTCTGTCTATTCCCAAGGTGTCTACCACTTTGCCGTGGTGAATCAGGAAGCTCGGGGTCTAGCTGATCTAAGCTACTGAATAACCTAGTTCTAGATAAGTTGTTAGGTAGGTCTAGGTCAAGGTGAAAGTGTGAAAGAGTTGTAAGATCTTCTGGTGCGGAATTAGCTCTATAGATGTGACTGGAAACAGTTGATCTTTTAAGTGTAGGAGCTCCCTTGAGGATGCTCTCGGGTTTATCGACTATTTCAGGTGGGTCTGGGTTAGGGTAAGCTCTTGTATGAATGGTTCTAGAAGCCAGAACATTGTTTCCAATCAAGCAGATTAACCCTACTTGTTACTTCTACTGTGGTTGATGTTGTTATGGGGGGCTGGTCTGCCAGTGGAGTCTAATGTGAACCAATATAATCAGCAGGCCTACTGATCACCGGTGGAGTCTTTGAAACATTTAGGGAACTATGGAGTCGCCAGGTGGAAGGTTTAGGATGTTTTTGGAGGGTACACTGTCCACCGTAGTGCTTACAAGGTGTCCTCTTTCAAGGATATCTTCAAAACACAGCAAACTCTAACCGAAGATTGACTGGGAGGGCATTTACCAGATATGTCACCTCTGAAAGAGTGTGAGATCCGAAGGCTACCTGGCCCTTTCCAGACTCTGTCCAATAGAATGGGAAAACACAACAAATGGTGTAGAGGTTGATGTGTGAATAAGAATGCTTAACGGCCAACCTAACCAGAGATTGTAGGTCTTTTGAATGCCTAGGAATTTTTAGGGTGTAATTCACTCAGCATTCCCCAGCAGAGTCGCCATTATGTTGGGGTTCCCATGTTTTGGCCAGATTGTCAAGACCAAAAGATGAGACAACATCAGAACCACTTTCGGACCTCAGGATCTAGCCCTCCTGGGTCCAGATAGGGATCTCTCTATGATAGTCAAAGGTATATGTCTTTGAAGCTCCATGTCTAGATGTTAGGCTAGTTATAAGGCTCGGGGTTTGTTTTTTTTATTGTTTGTTTGGTTGCTGGTTATTAGGAAGGAAGGTTCAATGTAATACAAAGATGAGAAAAGAGGGATAAGGTAGAGGTGAAGTATTTCCAGGAAGTGTTCAAAACCATTGGGAAATGGAGTCAGGAAAGGATTTGCTTACTACTCAATAGGCAGGCTTTCAATTGGGCTAGTCATCTGAAACATAGGATCTTCAAGATGATTATGTGTTGTGGAAAAGTAGAAGGAGAGGAGGTAAAAGAGTTTTAGAGCACAAAATTACAGATCAGCAAGTCACACAAGGATCCTAGTGGAGAGGGCTAACTCTAATCCCCAGTGTTCCCAAATCTTCCAACTAGATCTATAACAAGAAACATCTAAGAACTGAATTCATTTAATTCATACATCAGAGAGCAGGCAATAACATCCACTACACTGGTTAAACCAACTGAAATCATTTCTTAGATAATACATTTAGTAGAGAAAAATAAATGGCAAGGAGAGCAGAAACATAGGGTACCTAACAAGGGTAAATCCTATGCCAGTATTCTGATGCAAGCTAGTAGAAACGAAATGAAATGAATGTAAACACGAAGATAGGAAAACATCACCGCTGCTTCAGATCAGGATCCAAAGAAATGTGCTTGTCATATAAAATAGCAATACCAGTCAAGTACAACATGCCAATGGCTGAATACTCAGTCTGAGAACATTTCCTTCAACCTAGATTACACTTTACACAGAGACTGTGTCTCAAAAGAAACTACTTGCAGTTCTCTGATAACTGATCAACAACCATTACAATTATTTCTTCATGAGTTTATGGCCCCAGAGGAGCAGGGGGGGTAGGTGGAGAAATAAATGCATTATTAAACTTCTGAAAAGAAAGAGGGTCAAAGCCCATTCTGTGTAAATCCTATGCATTAATCTCTGGTGTTCTTTGGGTGAACGAATGATCTTCTTCAGACTAGGGATTACTCTGATATGACTCTGATGTGTTCTGACCGCAGTACTGTATGGTGCTATTGGTGAATAAACAAAAGATAAAAGAATGATAAAGAGATCTGCCATACTGATGAAGTAAATGCTCTGATAGTACTAAGGTTGTCTCAGGGTAGAAAATCTCTCCTGAACACTGCATGGGTGCCCTGTCTTTATGGAGAAAAAACATGTTGATGTTGTATAAGCCCCTGATGTGCATTGATTTCTGTGTGTTGTACCTTCTGCATGATCCCTGGGCTTTAATGGCGCCGGATAGAGTCTGTGAAGTTTCAAACGTTGTCCTTGGACTGAATTTATATTGCCGCCACCTTTCTTGACATTTCCCTGTAGTACCAGCTTCCAAATTTAATTTTGTCTCCTCAATGCGCCACTTACAATGATCCCTGTGAATCATGGCAGTTTTCTGCCTTTCTAAAGACCCTGCAAAAACACGCAACTCGTTAAGAAAACAATGGAGGTGGTGGACGTGACGGGGGGGCGGCTAGACTGATAATGCGGACTAGTTAGATGGTGAAAACATCGTGGAAGACCATAGTGTGGTGAAGACAATAAAATTACAGTCGGAAGGTGACGCGGGAGGAAAATTAATGAAACCTTTGAATCTCCTACCTTTGAATGAATATGTGTAACGAGATGGGCGAACGTACGGTGAGGCACTTGGAGGTGACGTGGCGGGACTGGCTGACAGTGGAATAGTCAACAGTGAGAGACAATCTGGACCGTCAGATCTGAGAGGAGATCGACGGCGGGAAACACGGTGGAGGGCAGTGGAACGGTGGGCCAGGGGTACGGAGGCTATGGTTTAAACCCTACACAACTTCATCGATCGATGACCGTCAGATGAGGCTCCCAAGATCTAATGGCTGACGTGAATATCGTTGCGCGTCATGTTTCGAACGATAACGCGCGATGGGATAGCGGTTTTGAAATCGTACAGGAGCCACGCGTTGAGAGGTGTATGGAATCACTGGCCGATGAGGAAATACCGCCAACCGCCTGAAGGTGGTGCGATAGAAACCGTCGGGTTTTGAAATAGTGTGCTGCGGGGACCAGCGACAGGTAAACTCCGGACCGTTGATCTGGTGGTTAATGGACGGTGATGGCCCGATTGGTAGTTTGAATGGGGAAAACATGGGCATTGTGGAATTAACAATCGTCATCCGATCTACAAGATCAATGGTCACGGGCACTCCCGATACTCATTGGAGATTAGCGCCCTTCGGGCCAGTGCTCAGTCATGGCGCATGGTTTTGTGGGGAGAAAGGTTACGAGGCTAACGGAGAAAGGGCCGAGGCCTGTTATATGGTCCGAAAGTGGGTTTTTAACCCCTTTTTAATGCATTTTGAGGCCTGATGAGGGTAACGATAGAGAGACCGAGGGGAATTTTGAGGAAACTAAGGGTAAGGGTAGGATTTCAAAGGGGAATTTGGGGAAAAGTTGGGATGGAAAGGGGATTTTGCGAAGGGGAAGAGAGGGGCAACATGGAGAGTTCTGCAAAGGGAAATTTATCAAAGGCAAAGGCATAGGAGACCTCAAGGATGATGTGTCTTCGAGGAGATGCATTGCTTGAGGGCTCAAAAACAAATTTAGCCCCTGCTTTGCTTTGTCAAAAATTTATAGGGGGGCTAACAAAATTAAATGAAAGTGGAGTTTGATGGAATGAAACTGTAAAATGAAATGAATTTTCATATTATGAACTGCAAATATGAATGTAGTTTTGTGTCACTACTTATTACAGAAAAGAAATGGAAAATATAGGATGTCAAAAATCTCTGATTTTTACCCTGTATTTTCTGTATAAGTATGCCAATCATTGATTGATTTTCGTACTTACACATTTTTTATTATTATTATTTTTTTATATATTTTTTTAATTTATGTAGGAAATATAAAAGCTAAGTTAGTGAAGAAGAAGAAGAATTCTTCACTAACTTCATATCAATATTATCTTGGAAAATCTTGACAAACTCTTCTTTTGAAAGTGGTTTATGATATACTTTCAACCGATGACCATTCACAAGAAGAGAAACATTTTCTTCATCTATTGTCCTTATCTTCATTGATCCATTATCAAATCCTTTTTCAATCTGTTATGGCCCAAGCCAATGAGTCTAAAAATTTCCTTGAAAATATTTGAATTTTGAATCGAACAAAAGTTCCCAATCCCCTTCTTGAAACTTCTTCTCCTTGATATACTTATCATTCCATTTAGCCCTTTGCTGCTGGACTATACTGGTTTTTTGAACTGAATCTTATCTAATTTCATCTAGCTCATTAAGTTGCTCCAATATATGTTTTTGTGCTTCTGATAAATCAAGTCACAATTGGACTACCATCTTGAAGGTTTGGATCTGAAACTCTATAGGGAATAGAACTTGCTTCCCATAAATAAGTCCATAGGGAGTATGTCCTGTTGTGTTCCTCCATGTAGTTGTGTAGGCCCATAAGACTTTAGGAAGCCTTTCTACCCAATCTCTTTTATGTAGAGGTATAGTATTAGTGAGAATTACTTCAATCACTTTATTGGTAGATTCAACTTGACCATTTCCTTGTCGATGATAAGGAGTAGAATTTTTGTGCTTGATCTTGTAATCTTCCACGAGCCTTTTCACCACCTTAGATGTAAAATGAGATCCCTGATCTATCACAATTTCTCTTGGAACACCAAAACGAATAAAGATATCCTCAAAAAGAAAATTAACGACAGATCCTTCATTAGAAAAAGGTAATGTTTTGGCCTCTACCCATTTAGTGACATAATCAGTGCATACCAAAATATACTTCTTTTTTTTAGATGGAGGATTAATAGGTCCAACAAAATCCAAGGCCCATTTTTCAAAAGGTTCTATTAGTACTTGAGGTTGTAATGGAATTTAATTTGATGGAGCAGGTTTCCCTACCCTTTGGCAGCTGCCACACCTTTTGATATATTATTTGGCATCTCTGAAGATGGATGGCCAATAATATCCTAAATGAAGGATTTTATAGGTTGTCCTCTTGTCAGCAAAGTGTCCACCACAAGGTTCATCATGACATGCTTTAAGAATTTCAGGCATTTCATCTTCTCGAACACATCTTCTGATAATGAGATCTATACCTTTCTTATACAATTCATTAGTAACCCATGAGTATCTTGCACTTACTTGGATGATTTTTCTTTTCTCTCTAGAAAGAAAATGTGAAGGTAATTTTCCTGTAACTAAGTAATTGGCAATATCTGCAAACCAAGGAGTCTGAGTAGTTATTGAAAAAAGACATTCATCAAGAAATTTATCTTCAACTGGAGTGTCATCTTTGATATTAGACAAGAAATCAGCAACTGTGTTTTGTTTTCCAGGTCAGTCTAGAACAGTAATGTTGAATTCTTGCAGGAGTAATAACCATCTTGTAACTCTACCATTATTAATAGATTTATTCATAAAGTATCTAATTGTAGAGTGATCTGTATGAACAAAGGTTTCATACCCTATTATATAATGTCTGAATTTATTGATAGCATAAAAAATAGCTAAGAATTCTTTTTTAGTTACAGTGTAATTTAACTTTGTGGGAGTCAAATTCTTTCTTGTGTAATAGATGGAATAGGGGATCAAATATTTTTGTCCTAATACAGCTCCTAGAGTTGTATTTGAAGCATCTGTTGAAATGTGAAAAGGTAGTTTCTAGTTTGGACCTCTTAAGATGGGTGCTTCAAAAACATTTTCTTTTAAAGTTTCAAATGCTAATGGGCAATCAGGATTCCAACTAAGTTCACAATCTTTGGTGAGTAGTTTGAAGAGCGGGGATGCTATTTTGGTGATTTTTTCTATAAATTTTCTATAATGTCCTATGAATCGTAGAAAAATTCTAACATCATTTTGACAAGTTGGAATTGATAGTTTGGAAATGACTTCAAATTTATATTTATCAACTTTAATTCCATCTCCTAAAATGTGATGTCCTAAAACAATCCCTTCTGTAAACATCATGAAACATTTTTCATGGCTTAGTGGAAGATTTTCTTCCTTACATATTTTAAGAACCTTTTCCAAATTTTCTAAAGCTTCTTCAAATGTATTACCATAAACTGTAAAGTCATCCATATACACCTTTACACAATCATGTATTAGATACACACCATCTGGCTTGATTGTAGATCTATCTACTAATTGCAGTAATGTAGGTGTATAAAGAAGATTAGGAAGCTTGAGTTGTTCCATGGTTTTTTTGCTCATGATATTTATTACTGCTCCTAAATCAATCAATTTATTTGGAAATTCAAATCCATTGATATGTGTTTTTACAACTAGACTTCCTGGATCTAAATATTTTTGAATGGAAAATTTTCCCATCATTATATCTGCTATTTTTCCTACAAGCTAAATTCTTTTTATTTCTTTTTTTTTTCTTCTCGGTTTCTTCATACTCAACTACTTTATTGTTTTAGCTAGAATTGGAATTTCCTTGATGGCTTGTAACAAAGGGATCTTGATACAAACACTTTTCAATTCATCTTGAAAATCATAATTAGGAAACATGATATGTTTTTTTACCCCTCTATCAACTTGTAATATTTCAGGAAAAGGAGGTGTAGAAGTAGATATTGATGGTTGCTCTATGATAGGAGTTGAGTTTATTGGTTCTTTTTGTTTTTCTTTTTAAGAAATTTGGTTTTGAAGAGATGTTCCTTCTTCAAAACATTTATTGGGTTGTAGAGAATATTCCTCAGAATTGTCTTGTTCTTGAATAACTACAGAAGGTTTTTTCTTTTCTAATATCCTACCAGATCTAAGTTGGACATCATTAAGATCTAGAGGAGTGATCATGTAATTTTTATTGTTGGGTTTTTGCAATGGTTGGGCAGGTAGCTGATTTGGTCTCTAAGGGAATGATAGTGAGAGTTGTGGATTTTTGTTTTGGTTTTGGAGTTGGGGTTGTTGATTTTGTTGAGGAATTTTTTGGGGAGGATACTTTGGATATGATGGAGGATATTGATACTATTGAGAGAATATTCCATAAGGATTTTTCATTCCCTGAGCTCAAGGTTGAGATTGAGATTGAGGCCAATGTTTCTTCCAAGAATTCCAGTTTGGTGGGGGGCAATTATACATTTGGTTATTAAAACCTTGAATTTTTGGCCCCTGCCATGGTCTTCTATAGACAAAGAAAATATATTCTGTTGGATTTGAAGTTTTTTCTTCTTGAAAAACAGCCTTAAGATCAAGAATTGAAGGAAAAATATTAGTCTCATTCCTTTCTGAACAAATCATATAGGTCTCTATGAATTTTTCATCAAGAGGACATTCTCTTAAAGCATGCTTCTTTCTGCATTTGGAACAGAAAATAGCTAAAGCATCAGTCTCAGCTTTCTACTTTTTTTGTATCTTAACGGTGTCTATCTGTTCACTAAGACTCCCTAAAATGCCTATTTTAAATTTAACAAGCATGTTTCCAATTTCTTCCCTACTCATTGTTCCAGTTGCAGATCTATTTACCCTAGTAAGAGAAAGATCTCTTGAACCTTTCCGAGTTTTTGATTTTCCTCTTGAGAGATGAATACATAATTCCCCAATGTTAGGTAATGGGAGTTGAGAGATGTCCCCCTTCCCCATCATGTTAAGGATGTCTATCCACTCATCTCTAATGGATTTCAACAAAATAGATTTTAATGTATCTTGATCTAAATTATCCATTTTTTCTCTTTTTATGTTATAGTTGAATCTTTCAATTAAATCCTCCAAATTTTCATCTTCTCTTTGCATCATTTTAAACACTTCACCCTTGTGATTGATGGGTATGCAATAATCCAAATACCTTTCTCAGAATTCTCTCTTCATATCATTTCATGGTCTAATAGACCGAGTGATTAGACTCATAAACCATTTTAGAGCTGCTCCTTTCAAAGCTGAAGGAAACAATTTTAGTTTTTGAGAGTCTTGTAAATAATCATAAGTTCTGCACAAGACTTCAAATTCAAATAAAAAGGCTTCAGGGTCTTCACTTTTCAATCCATGAAATCTTGGGAGGACAGAAGGTGAGATATCTTTCATTGTGGCATTTGTATCTTCATCAACTATAGGAAATCCAAAATAACTCTCAATTACCCTATTTCTTTTGCCTCCTTCTACATTTCCTCTACCTCTTCCTCTATCTCCTCCTCTACCTCTACCTCTATCTCCTCCTCTACCTCTACCTCTATCTCCTCCTCCAAATATTACATTTTCTCCATTTATAATTTCTCCTTCTTCTTCTTCTCCTCTTCCTGTCATTATAGATTCTTCAGAGCTGATATAAGAGCTAAATTGTAAGGTTAACTGCTCTTCCTCTACTTCTTCTATCAATGGTATGTTGAAGAAAGGTTCTTCTTCTTCCTCTCCACTAGGAATTTCTAACTCTTCAACTAAAATGTGTTCTCCTGTAGAGTTGAAAAAATTTACTCCTTCTGTTGGAGACCTAGGATCTTCTTCTTCTAAGACTGCCTCAGTAGATGAAGTAGGGGATCCTCCTAATTCGATTTTTGACCTTATAACTTCAGGAAGTCTATGGCTAGTGAAATATGGAATATGAGTTTGAGATGGAGGTGTATCACTTCTTAGTCTTGGTGGAGTGAGTGGTGTTGTAGGGATTAAACTCCTGCCTCTAGCTATGAATCTGCCCCTAGAGTCTCCTTCTCTATGCATATCATTTTTTTTTAGATGTAAGAAATGAGGTTACCTAATTACACTTCCCCGGCAATGTCGCCAAAATGTTTAGTCAATTTAATGTCTTAAATTTCTTGCATTAATTATCAATCGAGGTTTGTAAACTAGTGAAGTGTGGTGGATTGTATGTGTTTAGTTAACCTATTTATTACTTCATTGTTTTGTATTTTATGTTGTTTTGGGGGTTTTTTGTTCTTTGATGTCTAAGAATGTTTAATCTAAAACTATGAAAAGATTTAAATGAATTTAATGAATTTTAAGAAGGAAGAAAAGGAAGTGTTCCTAAGTTAATCTAATTTTCATAAAAATAAACCAAAAATTGTTTGTTAGTTAGGACCTAGTTTGGAAAACAGAGCATCTATATTATCTTATCATTAGTCCTATTCCATGGATTTAATTCTAAAAACTAAGATTGAAATTGAAGTGCTTGTCTTAAGTAAAAGCAATAAATGAAAACAACTAATGTAATTCTGGTTACTCCAACATTCAATTATGAGGTATGACCTTCTTGAGATGATGTTAATTCACTGTCTGTACTTAAGCTTCTAATGTCCTAGAACAGTAAGCAAAGGATGCAAAGGAAAACATCTAATGTATATTTAGCTACTTCCAAAATTCAATTATGAAGTGTGATCTTCTTGAGATGGTGTTAAGTAAATAATTATACCTAATGGTCTAGAAAACCAAGTAAAGTATGCAAAACATAACTCAGTAATTGCATTCACAAAACATTCAATCATTCGGTCTTAAAATATGATTAAATCAATCTCTTTAGAATGACCTTTAGGAATATTAGTGATGCAACTAAGTGAGGATCTGAAAGAAAAATGTGAAAGCATGTAAAACTCATTGTAAACAACTAACGTATATTTGACTTTCTGGAACATTCAGTGTGAAGTATTACCCTCTTGAGATGCTATGTGAGAAGTCAATTATGCTTTAGTTTCTAAATTCCTAGAAAGCAAATAACAATGTGTAGAGTAAATTCAATCAATGTATGGATTAGATATTTAACCATTTAGTTTAGGATCATCATCTTCAAATGGCTTTTGAAAATATCCATTGTCACAGTTAATTGACAATTCTATTCTAAGAAAATGAATGACAAAACAGTAATGAAACTAGGCAATTTGTATTTTTATTACTTCAATCTCAATTCGATTTGAAAATAGAGTTATCTATCTTCACGAAATATATTAGAAGAACAAGGTTGCACAATTGTGATTTAATGTTATGCTATTGAGAAAAAACTGGAATGAAATATTAACCTAATTAGAAAATAGATTTGCTAAAAACAGAGTAATGGAAATTGAACTAAAAATAGTAAATTAAAAACCTCCTCCAGTGCAGGGGCCCTCTGCAACTGATTTGGCTAAACTGCTAGCTGGTTAAGGATGCACTTAAACAGTCATTGGCAACATTAAATTTTTATTATGATAAAATGAAGTCTGAATACAGAGTATCAACAAGAAGCTTAACCTTAACACTTAATTTCTCAACTGTCATCTCGGTTCTGTACAATTAGTTTTTAAAGGAAAATAACATAACTTTTTGTGAGATAAACTTGCTACAGGTGGCTAATTCGAATTATACTTGCAATAGAACTATTAGACTTTTGATTTTCTATGATAGAGAAAATCAAGAGTCCTACTGCTTCATTGTGTGCTCAAATATTATTTTGTGTGCTCACATAATGTCTAAGGAGGCGTTGGTGGTTGTCCTTAGACAGCTTTCACATAAGGAGTAATTGTCCTTTGCTTGGTGTGGTCCCGAAAAGTGACTTTTTCCATTTCCAGGAATGCGTGCTTATCGGGAAAAAAGGCACGCAGAAGGCACTCTTCTCTAAGGATAAAGCGTGCATTTGAGCATTTATGACTAGTTCAAATCTGATTTTCTCAAAACCTTAGAATTTTAAATACTTCTTGATTCCATAATGTATTCTTGTCCTGTAAATACTTGGGCTCGACATTAAGTGATGTCGTCTTCTGTTGTACGAATTTCCAGTGTTAATAGTTGCCCCCTAATGTGTGAGGTCTAGGAAGAACTGTATAGCTGAAATACATTATAGTTTCTTTCTGTATTGTACGGAGAGAGAGAGAGGTTTGTGTGTATTTTAGAATTGATAACACCTTGCACCATTTATGAGATAACCATGACCTAAGGGACCCCTGAAAGTAGAAAAAATATACAACATATTTACAAAATTCAACGAGGCATGCATGTCCCATGCTCGTGATGTTATGGCTAGTTAAACAAAATTGACAGATACATGTGTTGTTTGTGCCACTACTGTGGTAGTGATGCTGGTGGTTGTTGATGACGACTGATGACGCCCTCAAGGGCGTTTTTTCTTTGACGATAGGTGGAATGTGGTACCCATATGCGTAATCTTGGTTTGGCATATCTTTGCACAATGTATGCATATGTACTGGCTGGGACCTTCCCATGTAAGCATTGTTGTCAAAAACGCTTATGGAGACATGGGTCTTTGACGGATCTGATCAAACTGCAATGGTTGTAAGGTACGATACCATCGTGACATGAAAGCTTTTGCTGTGGTTGAATGTCAGGAGGATCGATGACATCTGTGGACAATGATGTCTCCCACAGTGCCATGCAAGGATACCCTTTTGCATGGGGAGGGGTTATCCAAGGTACCGCTTCCTTTTTGGAAAAGAGGTGTCGAGGTCGACAAAAAGGAAGCCTTAACCGAACCATGGGTCGCTGACCTGAGGGATCAGGGACCGATATATGATGGGTTTAAAATAGGCATGTTGGTGAGCAGTGACTGAAAACATATGATGGGGATTCAGTGGCCTTAGGTCGAAGTATACTTGAGCATCTTGGCGATAGTCATAGTTATTTCTGAAAGAAAAATCCCTGGAGCCGGTAGGACCTCCAGGGCAGGTAGAACCAGCTATGAATGTCGGGATGGTGCATGCATGATGTGAGTGAAATACTTCGACCAAGGAGAATGAGGTATTGCTGCCATGGGAGAAAAGGTGAAATATGAGGGCGAAGTGGCGAAGGGCATCGTTTTCGGTCTTTGTACACTTACCAAAAGAATAAAATAATGGGGTTTGGTTTGTACAAAACACAGAGACGGGTACCCAAAAACATGAAAGAGGGTCGCTCACTGAAGGTGTGAAGATGGTGTTTTGCTGGGGGATAGGGGTCCCATTGGTTGGTCTCATGTGCAGGTTTGATGAAGCGAAAGATGTCGCAGATGGGATTATGCTGACGGAGGTATGACAGGCCAAATGCGGTGCGTAGAGGTGCGCTTTCAATTTTCTTGTACAACCTGATCATCCGGGAAGTGGGGTGAGTTTGAATGGTGAACTTGACCTTATGCATGATATATTGATGTGAATGAGGTGCTTCCCAGACTAAAGTGGTATGGCCATGGCGTCACTTGTGGGGTGATGTATGGTCTACTTTGGATGAAGATCGCCATGGAGGGGAGGCTCTACCGACCAATGCGGAGGTTTATCATATGCAGGGTGAGGTGATGATAAACATGGTCAGGTATGAGGACCCTATGGTTTATTTCTAATGGATAAATGATGTCAGGAAATGCAAAGCTCTCTGGGACTCTATCATGCTGAGGGTAGAATGATACCTGCTACGGAACTTTCAATGAATGGTGTAATGAACGGTTTGCGGGTTCTTCCTAAAAAAAAAACTACCTAAAGTCAAAGCATCTTCTTTTCATCTAATATTATTGAAAAACATGAATTTTGGAAAGGAAGATGGGAGGGTGCATACCTGTCGGCGCTGGAAAAAAAAATATTTTTCTGGAAAGCGAATGTGGGGCATTGCTTTCATTCGTCATGGCATACTGATGATGGTGAAACTTACGGTTTGCGGAATGGTCCTTCCGATCTCCTGTTATTGACCTCCGAAGTTTTGGGGAAGGGCAATAAATATGGGATTATAGCCCTAATCCTATTCATTTGTACTTGTTGAGTGTTGGGAGATCAGAGGTGTTTGCAGAGCCTTTCTTGTCATTTCGGTAAACCTGTGTACCGGGTATTAGTGATATTATGCCGAGGTAACTTCCATGACGTCCTGCATTTCAATTTTTTCAGTTTGATGATGCCGGGGGCCGTAAAAATTAGGTTTGTACAGCTTGAAAGGGACCTTTTGCCCTAGATTGCGCGGGTGATCTAGGCAAAGAGGCGCCCCTCTTGCGCTTATTTCTGAGGGACAGACGTGCAAGGGCACGTTTTTCCCTCGTTTTTGCGGCAAGGGCACGCCTGTGAACGAAATAGGCGCGCCAGGGTGCGCCTATCTAAGAGACAGGTGCACAAAAGGAAGGGTTTGTGTATAAACTCGGTTTTTTGTCCCTTTTGATGTTTTTCTCTGTACTGATGGGTGCCTGTTGCTTGGCAGGTTTGTGTGGAGAGAACGAGACTAGCCCGAGATCCGGATCGCTCTAGCTACTGATGCTGGGGCGCACCGTTATTTGGCCACATGGGGCCTTCTGAAATTTGCTGAGAACGATTTCCTTCGGTCACAGGACCGATTGTTACGTTATATTATATAGCATTGGTGCAGAAGGCGCAATATGTTTGTACTGAGGGGGGTGAACTTGATTATCAGTCTAGAGACAGATATATACTTTTTGACCAGGTTACTGCCTCAGGGTGAGGCACTGAGGTATCCACTCCCTGCTGGGAGAATGAACATAGACAGGTTCCGGAGGAGGCATTACGGTGGTGCGCCTCTTACTGAGGGGTGCATCAATATTACATCAATGACATATGTGGTCGAGCGACGTGCCTTGGCCATCATTGTGCGAATGGTGGGATAATTTTCTCTGCATCGGGCATCGGGCCCACAAGTGGGAGTTTTACGCTGCTTGAGGAATGGGCATTTTTTCGATTTTTCCCACTTCTGTTTTGATGGTATGGTCTCGCAACTGAACAGGGTTCAATGTAGATCCAAATCATTTGCGTATGCTAGCATCTTATGCAGCATTATGTAAGAGAGGGTGGTGTTGTTGAGGCTCGTTGTGGCAGTGCCTATTGGGGGGCCGAGGGAGCCACGCATGAGGAGGTGGGATCTAGTGATGGCCCGTGGCGGTGGTGGTAGGGTGGGTCCTTATTGGAACAACGTGACAGAGTCCTGGTTTGAGGCCAACCCGCAGATGTTCTTGCCATACCCGTACGCGGGGATGGACTTTCAGGGCGATCCAGATATTGGTCTCCCTTTCAGTTATGTTTGGGGTCCCACAAGTATGTGTTATTTTTCTGCCTTTGTTAAAGTATTTATGTACTTGTGTGTTTTTTTATTAACACTAACATTCTTTTGGTTACTCATGTAGATGTTGGCGAGGTAGGACGCCCAGTGGCCTGACTGGTGGGTCATGATCCTCTGCCATGACCACAGGGTGGTCAGGGGGGAGGTGCCACAGGTGGACCGGGTGGTGGTGCCGGTGGACCTGGCAGGCATGGTGTTGGCCCTTCTGGTGAGGGTAGCAGCTCGGCTGCAGCTGAGGTAATGGCCGAGCAAGCTCGTGTAGATGCGGCTGAGGTGCGCATTGCAGCACTTACAGCTCGGGTGGCCGTTCTAGAGGACTTCCAGGGTCGAGTGAACCGTTTTACCCAGGGGATTCCTACTTGAGGTTTTATGGATGACCTCGACGAGGTTTGGCTATAGACGGTGATGGCCCCCAAGAGGGATTATTGGCCCACTCTACGACGGGTAGCTATTGCAGTGGCGACAGCAGCTCCGGTGGTGGCCCCAGGAGCAGTGGTGGGCCCAGGTGCTCCTCTTGAGGGGGCACCCCCCTAAAGTAGTTTTGCACACAGGGAAAGCACCTGTTATGAGGATGCTTCCCTTATTTTTGACGACCCTTGTCTCTTTGGGCTGGCCAATGGGCCAGTAATACTATTTTTTTACTCAGATACACATATTTATATATATATATATGAGAGATCTTTTTGCGGCTCTACATGGTGTGCTATCTATTTCGGTTTATGTGTTTTGTGTTATTCTAATGGATATCTATGTTTTTGGTTTTTTATGTATGATGGTTTATTTGCGATGCATTCTAGTCTAGGATATTGTTAGCTATGCGATCAACTTCTTGGTTTTGATTCCTTGATACATGTGAAAATGTAATGTAATCAAGTTGTCTGCTTAATATTTTGGCACGCAAACATTTTCTAATCAGGTTTGTGTCTCTGGTTTTAAATGTTTCGTTTAACTGTGATACTACTAACTAGGAATCGAGGTAGACATGCATATGGTGGATGCCCTGATGGAGGGCCTCGCACATAAGTTCAATAACGGCATCATATTCTGCCTGATTGTTGGTTGTTGATCCGATGCACACACCGTTTGAACACAGTCGAGATCGATTAGGGTGGTAGATGACCCAGGTAGTTGTAGCTAAGTTTTGAGAACATTGTGATGCTCCATCAACAAATCCAAAATAAGTTTCAAGTTGGTGATCCATGGTGGCACTTTGAGCGCGTTTAGGTCTTTGGGCCAAAAAATATTTTGGTGTTGGGGTTTTTGTGTACCCTAACTCTAGGGGATAAGGGCTAATGGGGCCCTTATGGGTAGAAATTCTTGAGGTAAAGGTCATTTACGGGGTTAGTGAGGTAGGTTCCATCCAGTTCCGTCAATATGTATGCCCCCTGTCGGAGACAATGTTTGATGATATAGGGTCCTTTCCACAAGGTTTCAAACTTTCCTGGCCCTAAGGCCTCTTTTGCGACATCGTAATGAAGGACTAACTCTCCCTCAATAAATGAGCGAGGGGTGATGTGGCGGTTGAATGATGCTTTTACCCTTTTCTTATGGGCCTCATTGTGTTGCAGCGATTGTCGTCAGCTTTCATCAACTAGCTCTAGTTGTACTACGCGTTGTTCTAAAGGCTGGGTGTCATCAAGGAGTTCGATGGTGGCATGCAAGTTTTTTATCTCACGAAAATCAATGCAAAAGCGCAAGGTACCTTGGTCTTTTGCGATGGGAATAAAGTGTAAATCCCGAGATGAGGGCTGTTGGAATCCTATCTTGGGCATGCGATGCTACAAGTCATATGTGGTGAATTGTGTCACTGGCATGTGGCGAGGGAAGGATCTCGGTAATGGAGTCCTGTGTGAGCCTAAGGTCAGCTTTCCCGCTAGGATAGTCAATTTCTGGTAGGTGGAATTTGTTCTTATCACCGAGGTTCCTGAATGCTTTCAGCAGTGGGCATACCTCTGGTGCGTGATCCTGACCAGTGAAAATGGTGCACGGTATCACAGCGCTGACAGAGTAGATAGTGTGAGATTCTACGCTACTCGATGTTCCTGATGTGGATGCTTGGAAAGGGTTGGTTGTGGACGAGGTCGCCTTCTACTTCAATTTTTGCGTCGTAGGTTGAGACTTGCCCCCCTCTTTGGTGGGTGGTTGACTTAATGTCGCTCTAGCTGCTCTTAGCTTGGGGAGATGTGCACACTTAAACGTATGATGAAAGTGTGAGAAAATTCGGAAATAAGTGTGTGTGATCCACTCTTGATTAGAGAGAAGTTTTTGAGGGAGAGGCGAGACTATGCGGAGACTTTTTACAAGGGGTTTGAGCTCTCTGGATTGGTTGACTCGGTGATCGTTCAGATCACATAGGATGCATATTATACTAGGCTTGGCCTAGGGTATACGTGGCTGGTGAGTGGTCTTATCAGGCTTGACACACCACTACGGTGGTGGGGATGTTGAGTCGGTGATGTATCTTTTATGCCATTCCTAGAGATCGCCCGTTCTCTTTTCTACGGCATTAATCATGTCGATAGTGGGACAGATCCATGAGACATAAGTACAATGTTAGTCATAATGATTACCCTGACATATTAAGCAAAATATCCGTGATATGGGGGTCCCATCGTGCTTCGTATGAGGCCAGGCGGGGAACCAACGTTGTAACGATGCTAAGTCAGGGCAGTGGACGACTATATGGCCTGTCTGCTTGCATAACGTGCATGCGGGTGGGTTTTGTGAAGTTCCTTTGGGGGTAACTAAGGGTTTCCTACTAGGCCATTCTTCGACTGATAAGAACATTATGGACCCGCTCATCTCTTCTTCTTGGGTCATGGAGCTACTGGTGGACTTGGCATCCATATCATCTTCTTGGGAAAGACGAACTATGGCTAAGCGGAGGCTAGCAAGGGCTAGCCGGAAGTGAGGTATGTAGTGAAAATCCTCGAATAGGTGATTGTCGGCACATAACGGGCATGTGAATTGTGATGCCCGTAGCCCCACGTAGTAAACCCTTTCAATTGGATACCATCTGTGAATGATTTTCAATGCGGCACACTCTTCGAGGTAGTGGGCACATTCATTGCATAACGTGCAACGTATAATGGGCAATACTGGGGGCCGCTCTATGAATTTGTGCTCCTCTTGTAAGTATAGGATGGTACGCAGCTCATCATTGATAGCGCATGCATGATTGGTACGTAGCAGTTTTCTTGTACTTTTGGTGGCAAGTTCCTTTTTATGGGAACGTCGTGTCGAGGTGCCTGCTTCGAAGCCGAGGAGTGGCTTTAATCCATCCAACTCTGGACATATGTGGGTAGGGTGTCCTGTGACATCACATATAGCGCAGACTGATGACTCCTCCTTTGCATGGTGGGGGTCACCGCTTTCTTTCCTCTCTTGGTGATTTTCTTGGTCGTGGTCACCGATTTCGCAATGGGAATTTCCCTTGCAGGGGCGGTTTCAATCGTTGCTTGGGTAGGTTGGGGCTCCTCGGGACTAGGGGGCTTTAACCCAAATGCAGTAACGTTGGTAGCTGTTGTTCCTAAAGGGGGAATGAGGTACCAAACTGGAAATTCCAATGATATGTTGGGTAACACCAGTGTTGCCAAAACCTGCTGGGAGACGAAGCCAGGAGATGGGTAGAGGAAAGGGGTTTGGGAGGCGGCGTAGACTAGGGAGGCTATCGTGGCTGATTCCTCAGTGTTGTTACTGCTTGATTCCATGTCTTGACTAACCTCAGTGCTTTATGTGGACATCATGCATACCGGGACCCCTGCGGCATCGGGCGATACCTCAGGGATAATGGGAGGATCTCCTAGGAATGACCCTAGGACGGATGACGGTTTTAATTCGCTAGGGCCATATTCTTGATACCGTGAAAGACCATCTGCAGCTGTATCTACGTAGGGTACAATTACATCCGTGTTGGTCAAGGGACGCTTTTCACTGTACGTTAGCTAGTCTACCGTAATGATTCGATCCTCGTGGGGGAACATCATGATGCGGAAGACGGAGGATGCTATGGTAGACATGGCATACATGTAACTCCGCCCAAGGAGTATATTTTAATCCAAGTGAGCATCCAAGACTTCGATGTCTATGTGGACCGTCTTGCTGGCTAAGTAGACCGGTACATTTTGGAAGAGACCGACGGGGGTCGAGGGATGACCGTCGTATGCTCTGAGTGTGATGACGAAAGATTTGAGTTCAAGGGCTCCTAAATTTTTCCATATATTCTTTGACATGATGCATGTGGATGCACCCTCGTCAATGACACATCGGTGAATAGTGATATTATGTACTGATACTGGTATCTGGAAGGCGACCATGGAGGGAAGCCTAGGGGTGGCTTTGTCTATGTCAAAAGCCATCATGCGCGTGTCATCAGGGTTGATAGTGCCTAATGCGGAAAGTAGGCCTTTCCGTTACTTTGGGAAATACTGCAGTACTTCCAGTGCAGACATAGTAGCAGGTGATTGAGCTAAATCGTCTACGATGCTATAATTGTGGGCCGCTTTGGAGTAGTTACCTTCTCACCTATTAGGCCCTTTTACCATTTTTGGTAATGGTTCCAAAGGAATCTTTGGAATGGTTAAAGGTGTAGTTGGCGTGCTTGTACTAGCCCCTGACGTACTGGTGTCTGGTGGGGTGTCGTAGCTGCGATTCCGAGTTTGGAAAAACATTTCTTCCCCGGCCATGTAAATTTCATGGTTGTTTTTCCCGAAATCGTCTGGGTTTTGCCGCTGAGTGTTGACCGTTCCTTGATAGGGGAAGGGTTCTTGCATCACCGCAGTTGGTTGGGAAGATCCTCCTTGTCCTCGGTTACTCTAAAGCTTTTTAAGCTCAGAGAGTTCAGGACAGTGGTGAGTATAGTGCCTGTACTCACCACATATTGAACAAGAATGGTTTGTTTGTAGAGGTGGCCTTTTGCCTTGCCTTTGGGCATTTCTTGGCTCCTGGTTCTGATTCTGGTTGGAGTTACCTCCAGACTAGGATCGCAGTGGGCGTTGTTGGTTGCTGCCACCCTGTCCAGGGTTCCATTTGGGATTTTTTTTTGCCTTTTTCTTAACCTTGTTAGGAGGGTAGTTCTCCTGATCATACTGGTGTGGTTGATTTTGGGACGGCTGCACAAATTTCACCTGTGCATTGTTTTGCATAGGTGGGTTGTGTGCTTGGGACTGAGCATATTGTTGTCCCATGTTCATACCTAGCCATTAGGGGGGAGCTCTTCCGTCAATCTTTCTTCCTGTGTACTGGTCCCCTCAGCGAGAGGATAAGGTCCTCCTTGGTGATACACTTGCGCCCTATTAGTCAAATTTTTCTGCTGCATATGATGACTTTGAAATCCAGATTGAGACATGTTCTGGGTAGACCCATGTATGTAACCAGGATTTTGACTATTTCTACCTAGGTGCCCTTGGGTCATTGACCCAATAAGTCCATCTTTAGAGTTATACGCGCCTGGAAATTCTTGATAAGATTGCGGGCACGGGGTGTTGGGCAAGATATTGTATATGTATCCTGACTGCATGTACATCAGTTCAAGATGTTGGGCTTTACTGATTGCGTCCTCTTCGGATGTGGGGTTAAGTTGTGCCACATCCTTTGAAATTTCCGTCATCATAGTTTTCAAGAATAAATCTAAAAGGACTCGGTCGTTGAGTTTTTCTTTGCATAAACTGCGACACCGCCTCCATTCATGGAGATGCTCTAAAATATGGGTAGAGGGGGATTGTCTGAAATGAGTCAGTAACTCCATTCCCGAATCATAGTGAATGGGCAACTGAAAGTATGTGAGGAACGCGGTAGTAAGGGCACTAAAGGTTCCATGTGAAGCAGAGGGTTGCTCCACGTACCATTTCATGGCCACTCCCGTAAGAGTGCGTTGAAATAACCTCAAACGAATATTATCGTCGATGATGTTATTCGATGAGCACCATAGGTGAAAGGTAATTATATGATTTCCTAGGTCTTCTGCTTGCTTGCCTTCAAACTTTGGTATGTCTGAAGGGAGCTTCGTGGGCATGGGAGGCCAATTGGGGTCGTGTGCGATGGGGTCGTTGGTGAGCTTGGTCAAATCTGGTAGATTCAACGCCGCTAAGAAGGGTGACTGGGAGGTTGATGCCATGGAAACGTGTGAAGACGTGAAGTTCTGGTTAGAATGAGGGTTAGTCTGTGACGTACCCTGTTATGAATTCAGCTAGCTTCCCGTATGGGATGTGCTCCTCCGCCCCCCAGGGGACGAGGGGGGAGTGATGTGCGGTGTGGTGTTCGGAGACCGATTAGGGTTCCCAACTAAGGTTTCTCCAAGAAAGGAGGAACCAAAAACTATGGCAATGTTCCGTCTTTGACGCCTAAACAGTGAAAGACCTGGAACCCCTCCCAATAATGGAAGGAGGTCCAAAAGACGCCTAGACCGACGAGGTTCCGTTGGAACCATTTGAGTGTCGACCAGGTTAGGTTTTGGAAAAATTTTGAGGGGATCAATTCTGTGATCATGAAAAATTTATGGCCACATACATAAAACAAAGTGAAAATGAAATGAATTTTCCCTTTAACTTAATCTATGTGATAAATCAAGCAAAAAATGGTTTTGTTTGTTTGCGCATGATACTCAAAATCCTAGAAGGTTTATTACATCCTCACACACTCAAAAGTAACTGAGCCTTGAGATAATTTCTTTCGAGAGTTGGCACAACGTCCCATAAGAGCTGGTGACACCCCCAGTCAGCCGAAGAGAATCAACCAAGGTAAGGGTAGAGGGTCTAGCGCTTGCCTGCACCGTCACCTATAGGGTAAATGATGCCTTAGTTTTGGCCACTAAGAACCACTGTCACATGTGAGCATTCGAGTCTTGGGCTTCTTGGTAGTCAGCTAACAGTACCAAGTATCAGTCGGGTCAGGTAGCCCCAACTGATACTGCACGCACTGCGCCTAAGCCTAACCCCCTCTGAATCGGGTCTCTGTCGCACTCGAGTTTTCTTTTCTATGGGCTGATAGGTGGATTTTAAAGCTCCCTAAATACACAACTTCTATGTTTCAATGTGAAGTGTGATCAAGGCGGCTTATTGGATTCCTACCCCCTTGAACCTAACTCAATCTATAAATTCTCTTGTGGCCCCTGTGGGGAGAATTTAGTGAGTTGGTTTAAGTTATTTTTAGGTGGCTTTATTTTCTTAGTGGGTGAATGTGTGTGAGAGTATGGTGAACAATCTCATAATTTGAACATATGGATATCGGTGATCCTTTACAAAAGTCCACTAGTTAAACTATGTGACGTTGTTCCTTGCTCAAATGGAAAGCATTTGTGGATAATGGGCCGCTTCCAAATATTACTAATTAATTTATGTGAGTGACTAAAGGGAGATGACGAATCAAAAATGTAGAGCTTTCATATGCTTGTCTAGGGTCACCAAATGGTGCAAAGACAGCAGAGATTACTTGCTCTAATTAGCGATTCAATCCTAGTTCCGCAATTTCCTAAATGCAAAAATTGAATTTAAACTAAACAATTTCTACACTAGCTTATGCATGTGTGGTCTTGAGCCAATTACTTGGACTAGTTAAATTAATTTTGCATACCAGAATGTGAAAAAAACATAAATTGTTCAAAAATCAATGGTTAATTTTTCCCCTACTTAAACTATGTGAACACTTTTTGCAAAAACCAACTTCAACGAAAAACTAAGTAAATGCCTACAGAAAGCAGCAAAAAGTGAGTTCTCAGAATCTGTGGGGTATCAACACAGGTGTTGGTAGATACATTAGGGGCTGCCCAACACACTTACAAGCAGAAAAAATGTAGAAAATAGGGAGAAAAAATCTCTTTACAATTTGCGCGCAAAAGCCCTTGACAGGTGCGCCTTCCTGTGTGAAGATCAGTCATGAACGTGTGCAATGTGCCTCTGTGTGGAAAAACTGTGCGCAGAAATCCTGCAAATAAAATATTAGGAGCTTCCTTCCTCAATCTGTCACTTTAGTGAGTCTAGGGACTGCAAGATGGGTCAAAGGACAATCAGCTCCACTCCAACATAGACAAAGTGTCTCCTGCAAAAGATGGCACAACCACATAAACTTGGAACATGTCAGTGGATTCTCCAATCCTGTTGTTGTGGATTAGTCGCACGGGTGTACAAAATTTCACCAGCTTAGAGAGTGTGGTCTACTCTCTAAACTATTGGTAACAGGCAGAAAGTGGGGGAGCTCAAAAGCATAAAACTTAATGGAAATAGTATGCTGAAGTATGTTGTGGTTAAACTAAAACTAAAAACACAAATATACAGAAGCTATATAAAGAATTCCAAATGATAATAATGCAAACGATGGCTCGATGGCCTCTTCTTATTAAACGTTCGAAATGGAGAAGAAATTTTACCCACTTTCCAAAGGGCCCCTAAGTAATGGCTTTAGGTCCCGATGCAATGATGTTGCCTTCCAAGCTCCGCCTCTGATGCAGTCTCACTCTCTCTCTCTGCTATGGTGGACTAAGATGTTGGGTGGCAAACTATCGAGTCCTCTTTAGCTCCAGCTCCAGGTCACACACAATGCTGGTGTTGCTTGGGAAACTTTGGCCAGCATAACACTGTGATCACCATTTCTTCATCTCTTGGTGGGTTTATATAGGTGAGCTTCAAATCCTCCTTCCCTCCTTTGGTACATGATGGATGGTGACCCAAGGGAGAGGTGTGATTCCATTGTGTGCTCAAATATTCTTTTGTGTGCTCACATAATGTCTAAGGAGGCATTGGTGGCTGTCCTTAGGCGGCTTTCACATAAGGAGTAACTGTCCTTTGCTTGGTGTGGTCCTGGAAAGCGACATTTTTCCATTTCCAGGAATGCGCGCTTATCGGGAAAAAAGGCGTGCAGAAGGCACTCTTCTCAAAGGATAAAGCGCGCATTTGAGCATTTATGACTAGTTCAAATCTGATTTTCTCAAAACCTTAGAGATTTTAAATACTTCTTGATTCCATAATGTATTCCTGTCCTGTAAATCCTTGGGCTCGACATTAATTGATGTCGTCTTCTACTCTACGATTTTCTAGTGTTAACATACATGGCTACTATTTGGTTCCACTATTTTGTTATGATGTTTATTTGATGCGATATGTTTAGCCTTATTTGACTGGCTAATAGTTGTGAGTGAAACTATTATGTCGTAGGTTTTTCTTGTTCTTCGTCTCATGTGCAAGTATCTGAGCATGACAGCGAACGGATTGTGATTTGCCAAGGCAGGAGCGAGAGGCCACTACTCTTTCTACAACAACGACAACGTTGGATTCAAGGTAGGTCAATCTACCATGTATTTTGTTCATTCATTAACTAGGAAGCAACACTTTAGCGTGTCCTTTTGTTACTAGACCCACCCTAGGGCTAGAGGGATCGTATCTGTCCGCAGAGAGAATTTACCTTCATAACAATATCCTATCTAACTCACACCTTTAACAAAGCTTGTTCAGGACTAAATCCTAGAGTTGGATATCCTAGATAGTTTTAGACCCATCCATCTTACAGCAGAATATTTTTGTGCAAACCTTAACCCCAACTCATACACCCACTGTTCACCTTCCTTCATTCAACCCTCCACCTCCTTATTTCAACCCTCCACTTGTTAACCCCCCTTTGTTTCCCCAACCACCAACCATGGCAACCTGGTATGCCCCATTAGTCTTACCATTTCCTTTAGTGCCTCTACCACAGGACTATCAGTCCAAAATCCCTCTATTTGATGAAATTAGTTCTATACTAATCAACAACATGTCGATAGAATGGAGCACTATTTTGATTGAGAAGAGATAGATGATGAAACTATTAAGATAAGAATTTTTTCCCAAATCTTGGGGGGGAGCAAGAAAGTGGTTTAAAAGCCTAACCCCTAATAGTATACATGACCTCCCTGTTTTCCATCAATTGTTCCTGAATAAATGGGAAGTCAAGAAAAATCCTCTCCAAGTCTTGTCATAGTATGAAAACATCAAGAGAAACGTTGGAGAAAGTGTCCAAGATTACTGCACCAGGTTCAATAGTGTATATAACGCCCTCCCTCCTCACATGGAACCCCCACAAGGTCTAGCCCTAATGAAATTTCCAGATGGTTTTGACCCAGAGATGGCTTATCAACTAAGATAAAGAGACCCTCCTACATTAGAGGACATGCAGAGGGGTGCAGTAAGTGTAGAGGAAAATTTAATTGCCAAAAGGGCTAGAATGAAAAATGAGAAGAGAGTCACTTATAGGGAAGAAATTGTAGCCTCCACATCTAATACTAAGTTTGATAACCTTTTTAGAACCATGGAGAGGATGATGTATAGAATCAACCTAAATGAGAGAGCTTTCCCTAGAGAAAACCAAGCATCTCCTCAGAATAGAAACCAGAACCAAAACCAAAACTTTAGGAGAAACCCCCCTCGAATAAGATAGAGGGAACAGAGAGGACCTGACTAGCAAATCGGACCTCCTTTCCAAGAAAACTATGCTGATGAAGATGAGTGGGTGATTGAAGAGCCAGAGGAAAATCAAATTAATCTAATGGGAGTTAATAATGAGGATATTGTTTTCATCACTAAGGAAGAGCAAGGCATGTTTGCCCCAACTCAAATTGAAGAAGAATGCCAAGAATCTGAGGATTATAAACAAGGATTTGAAAATGCCATCATGGAGGTACATAGACAGTGTGACCTCAGAAGCAAGAAATCCCAAGATATTCCCAAGAGAAAGAATCCTAAAAATTTTGCTAGTAGGGCCCCTAAAACTGATCCCAAAAAGACAGCAACGAGTGCAAATAAAATGGTTAAATATTCTCATAAAAATAAAAACAAAAACATTCTAGAAAGTAGCACTAGTAAATCAACTATCAGCCCTAACAAAACTGATTTAACTAAGATCCCCAATACAAATCAGCAATCTGAAGCTGCTGCAAAAATAATGTCTGATAAAACTGATTCAAATATGCTAAAAACACAGACACCATTTAGTATTGAGAATGAAATTTCCAAGATAAAGATTTCCATACCTCTCACTGAATTGGTAGGCCAAGATGTATAGAGATCCCAAGTTTTGAAGGCACTAAACATAGGAGAAAATGTTGATATTGTAAATTTGAATGATGATAAACCTGAACTTTTGTTTGGCCCTGAGGTAGAAGGTAAATTTCAAGAGGGAGGTGTGCCCCCATTTTATGTTAGTTTTAACATCCATGATAAAATCCTCGATAATGCCATGTTAGATTCAGGATCATCTCATAACCTCATGCCAAAGGTATTTATGGAGAAAGTGGGCCTTGAGATAACTAGACCATACAAAGACGTGAACTCTTTTGACTTCATTAGAGTTAAATGTCTAGGCCTAATCAAAGATCCCTGTGTTACTTCAGTGCAAATACCAGCCAAAATCCTAGTCATGGATATTGTAGTGGTTGACATTCCCCCTAAGTATGGCTTCTTCTATCACGATCATGGGGAGCCAAAATTCAAGGCACCCTCCAAATGGATATGACATATGCTACCATACCAGTATTTAGTCAACCAAGAAGTCTATATAGGAAAACTCATATGAAATACATGTTCAGCAGTCAATAAAGGCCTGATAACTCCCCTATCTACTCTATCCATTTAGACCTTGATTAATTTATCCTTACAACGATGAAAACATTAATTAACAAGTAGCAGTTGATGAAAAATTAGTGGAAAAAGAAGAAGAAAAGGAAGAACAGTCAGACCAAATAGAAAATGAAAAACTCAGGTCTGAAACTAAACCTCTTTGGAGCATGAGCTTTGATGGTTCTTGTGGAAAAATTGGATCAGGAGTAGGTGTTTGGGTACACAACACTAAGAACAATCACACAGAGGGTCACTCCTACAAACTGAACTTTCAACGTACAAATAATATAGTAGAATATGAGGCCCTCCTTTTAGGGATACAATTACAAAATAAATTAGAAGCCAAAAGGATCTATTTCCATGGGGATTCTGAGCTATTCATTAGGAAAATCAAGGGAGAATATTTGGCTAAGCATCATAGATTAAGAGAATACAAAAATGTTTCCCTTGACCTCCTAAAAACATTCAAACAATATAATCTTTCCTCTATCCCAAGAAATCAAAATATACTTGCCAATGGACTAGAATTTGCAGCCAGCACTTGTCAACTGCCTCATCCTAACAAACAATACACAATAAAGGTTAAATACAGACCAGTTGTCCCTGATAATATAAGGTATTGGCAAGTTTTTGAAGATGACCAATAGATTGAAGATTTCCTGCAGTCCAAAAATGAGTTTGAAATTCGAGATTCAGACTTAGATCATGAAGGGGACTGCTCTACTGAGGAACAAACCTGCGAAGAGGAGTCCCCTCATGTTTCTGATATAAATCTGTTAGTGAAGAAAGACCCACATAAGATAGAAATTTGTGAAGATCTAGAAAAAGAAGAGGTTGAAGTATTGTAGTTCAGATATAACACCTTGCCAAGAGGACTCATCCCTCTAGAAGAAATTTTTTATTTCAATGATGTTGCTAAAAATCCAAAGATGGAATCCACTGAAGCAAATGTAGAAGAGTGCAATATAGGTAGTGAGCAGGAACCCAAAATGGTAAAACTATCAAAAAAAATGACAGCACCTATAAAACAGAAATATATTGAGCTATTCAAAGAATTTAGTGATGTATTTTTTCTGGAGTTATGAATATTTGAAGTCTTATGATATTGATATCATCTAGCACAAGATTCCACTCAAAGAAAGACAGAAGCCCTTTAAACAGAAGCTACGCAGAATCAATCTTGTCCAAATGCCACTGGTTGCAAAATAGATAAATAAAATGTATGATGCTAGAATAATAGTCCCACTCAGGTACTCAGAATGGGTTTCAAATATTGTATCAGTGAGGAAGAAAACAGGAGAGAATAGACTCTGCATCGACTTCAGAAATTTAAATAAAGCTTCCCTGAAGGACAACTACCATTTACCAAGTATGGACCAAATATTTTAAAGGGTAGTAGGCTCCAAAAGGATATCTCTGTAGGATGGTTTTTCAGGGTACAATCAGGTGCTGGTACATCCAGATGATCAACACAAGACAACTTTCACTACTCCTTGGGGCACCTTCATGTATGTAAAAATTCATTTTGGGTTAATGAATGATGGAGCCACTTTCCAATGATAAATGGATATTTCTTTCTTAAAAAAAATTATGTTTCTTCATTGTGATATATCTTGATGACATCACAGTCTATTCAAAAAATGATGAGGAACATCTAGCTCATTTAAGAAAGGTCTTTGAGAAATGCAGGAAGTATGGCCTATCTTTGAATCTCAAGAAATCCGTATTTGGCCTCCAAGAAGGAAATATTCTAGGCCACATCATATCTGAATAAGGGATCAAGATTGACCCAAATAGGATTGAGGGAATATTGCAAATCAGTCACCCAAGAAATATCAAAGAGATGCAATCTTTCATTGTAAAGATAATTTTTTTAAGAAGATTCATACCAAACCTTGCAAACCTCCTAAGAAACATCACTAAAATGCTCAAAAGAGAGTCAGGAGTCAAGTGGACCAGGGAAGCAAAGAAGTCTTTTGACTTAGTGAAGAAAGCACTTACACAAGCACCTATTCTGATCAGCCCTGACTTCACCAAATATTTCTTTATATTTTCTTTTGCATCAGAAGACACAGTTGTTGTTGTCTTATTGCATAAAAATACAAAAGGACAGGAGTAGCCAATAGAATTATTTAGCCAAGCTTTAAGAGATGCACCTCTGAAATATAATATCATGGAAAAGCAGGCCTTTGCCTTAATCAAAGCACTGAAGGATTTCCGAGTCTACATTCTTCATTCACACATCATTGCTTTTGTACCCCATACAGTGCTTAAAAACATCCTAACACAAGATATTGATGGAAAAAGAGGCAAGTGGATCGTTTTCATCTTGGAATATGATTTAGAAATCAAGCCCACCAAAATAATCAAAGGACAAGGACTGGCTAAACTCATGGTTGAGACAAATTTTCAAGCACTGGACATCAATATGATTCATTTATTAGATGAACAAGAGAAGTTGGCGACTCCACCTATTAAGGAATCATTCTTGAATTCTCCCTGATACGCAGATATACTATATGTGCTTTTTAATCTACATGTTCCTCCTGGTTTGTCCAAAAAAAGGCCAGATTCTTGAAGTTAAAAGTTGTAAATCTCTTCATTCTGGAAAAGGTTTTATATTGGAAAAATTTTGGTGGTGTATTGCTTAAATGTTTGCCTAAGGAATATGCAAATAGGATTATGCATGAATTTCATGAAGGAGAGTGTGGAAGCCATCTCTATTGGAATACCATTGTTAATAAGATTCTTAGAGCTAGTTTCTATTGGCCTACCCTCTTCCAAGACATCTGCAAAATGGTAGTTTCCAGTCATAAATGCCAAATCTTTGAGGGAAAAAGAAAGTGATTGCCTTTGCCATTACAGCCAATCTCTGTTGAAGCTCCTTTTCAGCAATGGGGTCTAGATTTCATTGGATAGATCAACCCTTCCTCCTCTGCCCATCATAAATGGATCCTCACTGCAATTGACTCTTTTACCAAGTGGATAGAAGCTATTCCTTCCAGGACTGCCACAGACTCAGTAATTATTAGATTTCTTAAAACCAACATTCTATCAATATTTGGTTTTCCTAGGAAAATCATTATTGATAATGTTGTTGCCTTTAAATCCAAGAAAATGGTGGATTTTTTCCACAAATATCACATTACTTTGGTACATTCCACAGATTATTACCCAAAAGGTAATGGGTTGGTTTAATCCTCAAATAAAAGTTTGGTGAACATCATTAAGAATTTGCTAGAGGAAAATACGAAATAATGGCACAGCAAATTGGTACATGCACTATGGGCGGAGAGGCTAACAAATAAGAAGTCAATTGACATGTCACCCTATCAGCTAGTGTATAGAATGGATGTAGTCTTCCCAAAAACCTTGGGGGTGCCAGTAATGAAGCTCATTCAAGAGGTGCAGTATGAAGAAAATGATATACAAAGAAGAATAAACAAAACTATTCAACTGCAGCAAGCCAGAGAAGGAGTATCTAACAGAACATAATTGTTACAAGAAAATATAAAAAAAAAATCTTTGACAAGAGGAACAAAGAAAATGATTTCAACATTGGAGACAAAGTGTTGAAGTGGAATTCTAGAAGAGAGGACAAAGGCAAGCATGGAAAGCTTGATAACTTGTGGAAAGGCCCATACATCATTCATTCTACAAGAGGTAATAATGCATTCTTCTTACAATAACTAGATGGAACGAATATGTTTGGAGGTCATGTCAATGGCAGGATGTTGAAACATTATTTCAGTTGAAAACCTCAGTTTAAATTTTATTCATTGTAAATAACATTGCTTAAACAAATCTCAAAACAAAATGATACAAAGAAGAAAGAAAGAAAATAAGAAAAGAGGGCAGATAAAAAGAAAGGTAAGACCCATACCAAAAAAATGAATGTTTCTGAAAGTGTTGCAAAACAAAATTCCACTACTTTTTAAAGAAGACCTTGTTCAATCATACAGTCTAAACATAATTGTACAAACTGTTAATTTCTGCTGATAAGTTAGAAAATGAATATTTTCCAAATTTTTTAATCTTGGCTTATAAGTAGGTAGGTATAAAATGAAATTGGTTCCAAAGCCTAAATTTGAACCAATAAGAAAAGTAAGGGATAGGTGATAAATGAAAAATTCTAGACCAAAGCCCTCAATTTAGTTTACTTTTGCAAATAATATTGTGTGCAGCTTGTCCAAAAATACCACAATTCATGATGATCAAACTACTTAATCTTGATTCGTTCATGCTTTAAATTTCATTTTGATAGTTAGTGAACCAAACTGTTTAATCTTGGCAAACCAGTAGTCAGGTAGAGAATAAAAATAGCTCATCAGTTTAGTCTGAGCCTTTGGAAGTTATAAGGTTAGACATAGATAGTTTTCTTTTGAAAGAAAAATGATTTCAAGGTTTGCAAGTCTAAATACACCTCAGAAGGGAGAAAAAATCATCTGAATTACAGGTTTGTTAGGTATATATGCGGGGGAACTCTTAACACTTAAGCATGTTCAGAATTTTCAATTTCAGGTTGTTTCATCAGCTGAAAGAACAAGTGTGTTTCAGACCTTAATTTGTTGTAAGCATGGATTCTAGTTTTTGAACATCACATTCATAGAAGTTGCAGAAAATAAGGTTACTGGTCTACAAATGTTCCTGACACCTCCTAAAGGATTTGCCCTTCCTATTTGGAGCCACTGTTAGACTCCTGTATTTTACAATATCACCAAATGACAGTTTATTTTTTACAATCTGCTGAAAATAATATTCCCTGATTATCATTTCTTTTCAGAAATCTCACTGCCTTCATTATTTTCCATTTAACCTATTCATTTGTAATGTTCCTTTTTCAGAAACATTGTCAATCGACAAGAAAATATATTCCAGAGATAGACTGAAGGGGTATTTACTGGATTTGTCACCTTCATAAAGAAGGATGAGCTCCAGAGGCTTCCTGACCCACTATCAGACTCTGTCTATAGAGTGTTTTCAAGGGACAATATCCCCAAGAGGGAAACACAACAAGATTGGGAATCTCTTAAGATAACCCCAACATTGCAGCTACAGCAATAATCAAATACATCAAATGGAAATAGCAGTGACTCAAGAACACATAAAATGCCGGAGAATCTAATGGCCATACATTAATACATAGCAGAAAATAAGAATACAATTCCTTGAGGGAATGATCACTCAAGATAGGCATTAGAAGCCTCAAGAACCTGTACATGTAAATAAGAGAATACATTGTTGCATAAGAAAGCCCTAAACCATGACTGCGTAGTTTTAGAGAGAAACTACTGCATAAATATTGGATATACAAATATATAGCAATATGAAGCTCAAATAAAGTGGGGGAGCATGATCTCAACCCCTGAAAATACAATACATCAATCCTCTAGAAGGATTGGCTGAAATCTATACAAAAATGGCATTTTGCATAAATGCCAGAGTTGTTGGACAGCAGCAACTCAAGAACTGGAAATATATGGAGAAGGTTGAAATTTCTGCAACAACTGAAGAATCCTCCTCCAATAGAAATCTAAAGTGAAAGGTTCATCCTTTCACCCAAGACTTCTCCTCCAAAACGATGTCAATCCCTCATAGAAAATAATCACCAATGAGAACGTTGTCTAAGAGAGGGATTGCACTGCCTCTAATGGAAAGTGGTTGGCATGATGCCAAAGATGGTGGGATATGCTCAAGACCCACCTTTTCTGATCTCCCAATGAATAGAACCTCTCTCCACTGAAAAACAAGCTCCGGATGGTGTGCGGAAACCTCCCCAGCAACACTGCACAATATCTGCTGCAGAAACTGCACTGATGTAGATGGCTGAAGCTATGGCCTGAATGCCTGAGTATGGGGAATGGAGTGCAATCCTTCATGTGATACTCAAGAAGGAGAGGAAATCCTCAACAGGACTCCCTCGTGCCCGAAGGCACTGCAGCTCTGCTGAACAGCAAGAGGCAGCGACAAGTCTCCAAGACTCGAATGTAAAATGATCAAATATAATCTTAATGGATGCCTTGATCCTCTTTTAAACAATGAGCCTTCCCTCCATGAACCCTACTTCGAATTAGGGTTTCCTCCCTCTAGAATCTTCCCTCCTACGTTGTCCCACATAGTGCTCTCCAACTCATGCCAATGCAGTTTGACTTGGTCAACCTTGGCCAAGCATGTATGCAAAAACCTCCTTTCACACCTGGAGGTGTGAAATCCAGCTCCAATGTGATACTCTTTCATACTTAGGGTATTTTTATTCTCTAATTATGCAAATAATGGGTCCCCTACCCATTTTATTCATCTCCTATCAAAAATTAATGTTCCATAAAAATTTGGAACATTACAGTCCTCCCCTCTCAAAATATTTCTTGCCCTCAAGCAATTGCAAGAATGAACTGAGTTTCCTTCTGCCCTTCCTCCTGTAGCATCCTTGTGTGATGATCTCCTCAAGAAAATTATGCCATATCAACAATCAGTTCTTCAAATTGTCCCTCCAACATATGCAATCTAGCCTCTGGGTGAACATCCCCAAACAGCTATCATGTAGAAATAACTATCCATGAAGGAACCAAGAGCTGTCCAAGGGCCTTCTTGAGGCATGAGGTCTGATATATAATGGGATTTAGCATCCCCATATGAATCTCCCATCCTCAAGCCACCAATCATGAAAAATAAGCTGCCCCCCAACAAGGCAACTCATGGAAAACCTCCCTCCACCTTGAGCTCCAGAAATGAAGGTGGGTTGAAAATATGATCATGGAAAGCACTATAACTTGCTCCATGTTGTCCTCTCCCCAACTTATGATAAGTGTGGAGTGTATGTTGATCCTGGGCTACAAATATATTTCCCTCAAATGGAAAAATGAAAATTAATTCCCTAAGAATCTCCCCTCCATCAATGAAAAGTCAGTTGGCCCAAGACATGTCATCTATGATGAATAGGAAAAGCTCACCATAGACTTCCCCCATGACATGTTTGTTGTAGGTTATACCATGTGCAGCAAGTGCAAACAATGCCTCATAGGGTTATAATGCAACCTCATCCACTGCAGCTGCAGGAAATAACATGGAAAGTACTGTACAAAAATATCACCTCTACTACTGAACAGTAAATAGATGAGTGAACCAGCAATACAAAATCAAATACATGCCTAAATATAAGCAATGGATGGATCTCATCATCATACTCATGGCCCTCCTCAAGAGAAATAAAATATATGGCTATGGTGGCCATGTGTCCTCTCATGTTCCCATTAGAACATGCAATGCAGAAAATATGGGAGTCTTTCCTCATCAAGGACACATTCATCCCATGTGTCTCTCCTCTGATCATGTCCTCCATTAATATAACAGAAATATCAGCTAATAAGACCATAATCAGCAATAAAATGAGGCAAGTACTGAAGGTTTCATGGTGTGCAAATTTGTACCAACAGTCTCCCAAGTATTCACAGCGCAGTTTCCCAAATTGTTGCTTTAAGAAATGATATGGCAAGTTGTTTTCAGCTCATGAATAATAATGTATGTTCTTACATATGATAATTCATGGTGAGTGGCTGAATATGAATGTTGAACATACATGGAAGGTAACACTTTCCCAAGGCCATATAAAATATGGTTGTCTCCATCACATAGTTTGGCCCACTTTTGCTCATGGAGCAGCAACATGAAAAATCTGCCCCTTCGAAAAACTCTGCACTGCATCATAATGATAAGAGTATGTAAATCAGCAAAGGTACACACAAGACTCTGACCATAGGCTGGAAGTGAGATTATATATGGATCTATGCATGTGATCCACCTCCCAAATGACAGCGTTGTGAGCTCATGCAAAAAGGCTCTTGTCCATGCCAATCTTTGTTCCTTGACATGCTCCTTGTCAAGAACACTTCTGGTGATGCTGCTGCAAATATGAAGCTTCTCCCAAGAGGGAAATGCCTCCAAATAAATCCCAGCTAAGGAGTGATCCCTTTGCACTGTGAGAGTGCCCTCCTCTACTCCTGCAACACCATCAATCATATGAGAGCAAATCTGCTTGTGCTCTCTCCCATCAATCCCAAGCAACTCAAGTGCTTGATGCCTCCTTATGCTCACATCATATGACTCATGTGATGAAGGTATCATGATATATATATATATATATATATATATATATATATATGTCATATCAGCAATATGTATCCCTTCTCCTTGCTGCCCAATTATGTAAACATCCTGCCATCTCTTCTCCATCATTTTGGTACTCCTCCCATGAGGGCTACCATCCTCCCAAACCAATGCTTGCTCCTTGCATTTCATGAGAGTTTGAAATGCAGCTTCTTGGATACCTCTTAGGAAATGCCTCTCTCCCTTGACTATGTTGGATCTATGAGGATCCAAAGGTGATGGAGGTGATGTCTCCTCTCCACCCATGTTCAACAGCACAACTGATTCCTCCAATGATGTAGTAGCTGTCTCTTCCTCCGGTTTTACAATTTGCTTCATGATTCTCCATGGAGGTGTCATGGTTTACTTCATCCTCCAATGGTCCACATCCCAACCTCAAGGGCTGAATGAGACTCATCAATATTGCATGAGGATGAGGGTTCATCTCCTCCTTGAACCCCTTGCACAGCGCAGTGCAATCATGAGGCCCTAAAGTGGCCATGTGATTTGATCCTGGGACCTCCTCATATGAAATTCCACCAACCTTAAGATTAGTTACTGAAATAGAAAGTGGAATTTTACTCATACCTTGGTGGATCTTGGGACCTTATTGTGTGGTTGCAATGGATTTTCCTCCAATGGCTTCCTCATCCATAGATGTAGAAGGCTGCTCCTCCAAAGCTGTAGTAGCGTTGGTGCAATTCTCCTCCCATGGTGGAATGGCTTTCTCTTCCTTTGTCCTCCCTCCATCAAAGGTTTGGATCAACCCTTGAGAAAAGTATCCAAAAGAACTCGCCCTTGAATGGACCAAGGTTTTGAACCACCAAACAGAGGTTTTATCCTCCATGTGCAGCGCTTCCATCTCCACTGCTTCTTTCTCTGCCACTGGATGTAGCAATAAAAATGACTCCAACTTCTTCTCCCAAGCTCTAGCTGAATTAACCCCATCAAATGTAGACAATAGAAGCCTATTGCCTCTAATTTCTCCTTTTCCATAGGGCCTTCTCTCCTCCATCTGCTGAATAGACTATGAGAACGTTGTAGCTCTCCTGAATGCTGTAGAATGAGGTTTAAAGTCACCCAGGTACTTGCATAAGATCTGGAAATCCAAGCATCTTCCATGTTGGTCTTCAAGAGAATAGGAAGTGCATGGACCTTCCTCTTCTCCTCCTCCTCGGGGAGGCTCTTCTTTATTCCAAAAATAGATGAGATCAGTCTCATCCTCTTCATCATTCTCCTCTGAAATCAAACTCACAGGCTGTGCCAGTTCGATGCTCTGATACCACTGTAATGTTCCTTTTTCATAAACATTGTCAATCGACAAGCAAATCTATTCCAGAGATAGACTGAAGGGGAATTTACTGGATTTGTCACCTTCATAAAGAAGGATGAGCTCCAGAGGCTTCCTGGCCCACTATCAGACTCTGTCTATAGATTTTTTTCTAGGGACAATATCCCCAAGAGGGAAACACAACAAGATTGGGAATTTCTTAAGATAACCCCAACATTGCAGCTACAAAAATAATCAAATTCATCAAATGGAAATAGCAGTGACTCATGAACACATAAAATGCCAGAGAATCTAATGGCCATCACATTACTACATAGCAGCAAATAAGAATACAATTCCTTGAGGGAATGATCACTCAAGATAGGCATTAGAAGCCTCAAGAACCTGTACATGTAAATATGAGAATACATTGACGCATAAGAAAGCCCTAGGCCATGACTGCACAGTTTTAGAGAGAAACTGCTGCATAAATATTGGATATAAAAAGATATAGAAATATGAAGCTCAAATAAAGTGGGGGAGCATGATCTCAACCCCTGAAAATACAATACATCAATCCTCTAAAAGGATTGGCTGAAATCTATACAAAAATGGCATTTTGCATAAATGTCGGAGTTGCTGGGCAGCAGCAACTCAAGAATTGGAAATATATGGAGAAGGTTGAAATTTCTGCAACAACTGAAAAATCCTCCTCCAATAGAAATCTGAAGTGAAAGGTTGATCATTTCACCCAAGGCTTATCCTCCAAAAGGATGTCAATCCCTCACAGCAAATTATCACCAATGAGAACGCTGTCTAAGAGAGGGACTGCGCTGCCTCTGATGAAAAGTGGTTGGCTTGATGCCAAATATGGTGGGATATGCTCAAGAACCACCTTTGCTGATCTCTCAATGAATAGAACCTCTCTCCACTGAAAAACAAGCTCTGAATGGTGTGCGAAAACCTCCCCAACAAGACCCAACAACACTGCACAATATCTGTTGTAGAAACTACGCTGATGTAGATGGCTGAAGCTTTGGCCTAAATGCCTGAGTATGGGTAATGGAGTGCAATCCTTCATGAGCTACTCAAGAAGGAGAGGAAATCCTCAATAGGACTCCCTCGTGCCCGAAGGCACTGCAGCTCTGCTGAACAGCAAGAGGCAGCAACAAGTCTCTAAGACTCGAATGTAAAATGATCAAATATAATCTCAATGGCTGCCTTGCTCCTCTTTTAAACAATGAGCCTTCCCTCCATGGGCCCTACTTCGAATTAGGGTTTCCTCCCTCTAGAATCTTCCCTCCTACGTTGTCCCACATAGTTCTCTCCAACTCATGCCAACGCAGTTTGACTTGGTCAACCTTGGCCAAGCATGTATGCAAAAACCTCCTTTCACACCTGGAGGTGTGAAATCCAGCTCCAATGTGATCCTCTTTCATACTTAGAGGATTTTTATTCTCTAATGATGAAATAATGGGTCCCCTACCCCTTTTATTCATCTCCTATCAAAAATTAATGTTCCATAAAAATTTGGAACATTACATCATTATCTCTCATTTTACCTTTTCCAATACTCTCATGCTCTGAAATCCCATGTTTGACCTTAAAACCCTCATTTTAGCCTTTTCCCCTTCTGAAATCCCTTTTCCCTATGCCTAAAACCCCATTCACATTTCTAAAAACCTTTCCCCTCTACTTATTCCCTTTCTTTCATATAAGACAATGTAAAAAACCCATTTTTTACATTGTTTTAAAGTAATTTTAATCTGTCAGGTCCCACCTAAATAAACACTATTTGTTTAGACCCTGACCCGTATTGTGTTTAAAACCCCTGACCCACCTTTCTATTTAAGCACCTCCACTCTAATATACCCAGGCCCCACTCTGCATTTAAACTCACCACTTTATTTAAAGCCCCCAACCCCACCTTTTCAAACTAACCCACGATCAATTAAACCCCAACCACCGTTTGATCCCCTTCTCCTAATCCGACGACTCCCAACCCGTTTTGCACCTCCAATCACCCATCATTTAAACACCACCAAGTGTTGTGAAATGGGTAGTTTTGCAACCCTCCCCTCTGCCACGTGTCGCATCTGTGCTTCATCACATCCCCAAAAAATAAACCGCCTCACCGCTTTTGACTGTGCGATAAACCATAAAACCGCCTCCTCGCCTACAACGATCCTGTTGACCCTTTTGAATATTTTGAAGCGTTGTGCTACCATGATAAGCTCTTGAATCTATGCGATAAACCCTTGCAACATTTCTAAAGGACCTGGAAGGCCACAACTAAACGCAGAAACTAGAAAACCTCCATTATCCGGACTCCTTCCGAAAATTTCCCAAATTATTTCAAAGCCATAATGCCTCCCTACTGAGCTTCATTTTTCATTAATAATTGTTTTAAATTTTTCAGGTGATCGATGTATCATAAAATGAAATATTCAAATTTTTTTTCTAGATCCCAAGAATTTTTTAAACCGAGCTCTTTGGGTGACGATTTAGAAGCCTTATTCATCAAAGGATTAGGAGCTCAAGAATAATCAGAAGCAGCAATGGATCATGATTATTAAGGATCATATCATTACTCCAAAGATAGCAAGGTTTCTTCAAAATGACAGGGTGTAAGAAAAAGGAGAGTTTTACAGTGGCTGCGCAGGTAGAGATGAAGAGAAGTAAAAAACACAATTAAAGAACAGTGAAAGGTAAAAGAAATAAAAATATCAGTCAAAGGTTAAATATGAAAGACAGGGTTAAGACAAATGACAGATAAGAAAGGTTGAAGAAGAGATTACAGTGACAACAAAGGTAGAAGAAGGAAAACAGATAAAAGATATAGATGATGACAGTTTGAAGGTTTAAAGACAAATCAAAGGACAAATCAACGAGGAAGACAAAGCCATATGTCAAGGCCATTTAGCATTTACTACTTATCAAACACATGGGCCACCTCCAGCTTAATTTTGAGTTAATAAAAGCTACTAAATTCAAATGTTATAGTCAGATATATTTTGACATCAATTCAGAAGTTAATGTTATAGGCAGTTGGTCAAAAATATCTTAAAGTTAGCTCAACAGTTAATTTGAAATTTATCTACTATAGTAGGTGTGTCGGGGATGTTTTTGGCTTGAGCCTTGCATGGTCTTAATTGTCAAAATTTCATTTACTCTGTAGTAAATGCAATCTATCACCCTAGATTAGGGGAACCTCCTCAGTTGTAGTTAAATACTACATTTATTGTTCATTATCATTGTGAGTTGCTAGTTTGGATTTTGATCAGACTCTGAGTTGCAAATATTATTGCATTGGATCATTGTAACTATTTTTTAGCTGCACATTAGTACTACAAGCACATTCATAGGATCCTTTAGCTATGTTAATGGTGATTTTATCCCTCTTTTTTAATGTTTCTCCTTTGTTTTCCATGTTGTACATCAATTTCTCTGATAATATAACAGAAATTTTAGAATGAGATATGCTGTTTGGGCACCTTAACTATGTATGTTATTATTATCTTTATGTTTTCCTATGAAAGTATAACTAAAGAATTATTAACTTCTCTTTAGTATTACAGGATTGTCGTCTTGAGGTTTTCTTAGTGAAGTACAGCTAAATAATTCTTAACTGCTCTTTAATTTCACTGAACTATTATCTCGAATGTTTTTCTCCATCTGAAAGTATAACTAAAGAATTCTTAACTGCTCTTTAGTATTACTGGATTGTTGTCTTGAGGTTTTCTTAGTGTAGTATAGCTATAGAATTCTTAATTTCTCTTTAATTTTACGAAAATTTTACCTTAAAGGCTTTGATGTTGAAGTATAGTTAAAGGATTCTTAATTTCCCTTTAGTTTTACTAAATCCACAACTTTCTGTCATCTCATTTTCATCTTACCAAAGAAGATCCATTTGATATAGTTAGCTTGCCCTGTGAAAACCCTTGAAAGGTTGATGTACAATTTAACCCTTTTATGACTCCATAGCCCAATGGATTAAACTTCCCACACTCTATCTGTCCAACCAAACAATCAATCAAAACAAACAACCCCAAACTTCATAACTAGCCTAAAATTAGAAAAAACATAAGCATAAGGATAAACCAGTTGATCATAAACATAGAGAGAGACCTCTCTGAGCCTAGGAAGGCTACGTCCTGGACTCCAAAGTGGTTTGATGTGGTTCTCTGCTATTTTTTCTTGCCAATATTACAAATTACAGGTAGACAACACATGTATCTTAGACTCGGATGGTGAGATATAAAATTGGCAGAATCGGTTGCATGATGTATCTGCACTGCAGTGCCTTAAGATCACAAAGATCTTCTGATGTATCTCCTCAGAGGTAAGAGACATGCCCTACTTTGATGGTTCTAGTAGTGTTAAGTAATTTCTGAAAGCATTAGAAGTATATGTCCCTGAAGATCAGAGATTTTGGGCATTTGATCTAGCTATGCGCGTGACCCCTACGCAATGGTGCAAAACCCATAAGGGTGCTTTTCAGGATTGGGAGGAATGCTGAAAAATGATGATCCTACGATTTGAAACTTCAGTCAACCCACCCATGGAGCTCTTTTTTCACCGAGGGGACCCGCGCAAGCACCTAGCTATGTGGATGGAGGTATGGAATGAAAGGACTTGGAATGAATGGGTCCATATGTTTATTCATGCTTTAGGACCAATCCCCGCCACCTGGTATTGAGATGTAGAGCTACACTAGCACACTCGCCATTAGGGCTCATGACAGAGGATTTCATGATGACATTTGGTTTAGTTGGAGGGATGGAGAAACTGGACAAAGCCCTGCAAGATATATATGTTCTTGTCTTTGATGAGTCTTTACCTCAGAAAGAATGTGTTGCACCATCTTGGGATGTGCAGATGCGGGATATTGTCAACTGCCACAATTTTTCAATAGAATACTGCGATGAGGATCCCAGAAACATCACTATCCCAGATTCAAAAGGAGAGTGCACAGTTGTTGGACCTCTATTGCAGGCAGTAGATGTTACCAAACCATTAAAATTGAAGGAAGTCAACATTGGTACAGAAGAGTGGCCCAAGTTGGCCAAAATTGGGGACTACTGGGACGATGATACTGTTGGAAATATTGCGGAGATGCTAACCAAATATCAAGACCTGTTCCCTAAAAAGTTCTCTGAAATCAAGGGGATTATAGGATATCTGGGTGTCATGAGAATCACATTAAATCTGGATGTGCGGCCTGTCAAGCAGCGGCCCTATCGGCTGAACCCTAAGTATAAGCAGAAATTCAAGGAGGAAATAGATAAGATGGTGGTTGTGGGTATCATTGAGCTGGTAGAACACTCGGATTGGGTAATCCCTATGGCGGTCCAAGAAAATAAAACCAAAGGAGAGATAATCTTATGTGTCAATCTATGCAAGTTGAATGATGTATGTGTGCATGATCCTTTCCCCACGCCATTCTCTGATGAAATTCTAGATAATGTGGGAGGTCAGGAAGCATGCTCATTCATTGATGGGTTTTCAGGGTACCATCAGATCAGGATCACAGCAAGATAACCTTCACAACTGAATGGGGATCCTTCCAGTACATTGTTATGCATTTTGGGCTGAAGAACGCCCATGCCATTTTCTCACGCATAGTTGTAGCAGTATTCAAATAATTCATCCATAAGTTTATGGAAGTCTATTTTGATGATTGGAAAGTATTTGAATTAGTGAAGAAGAATGTTTGAAACATGCGCATGATGATGGATACCTGCAGAAAACACCAGATCTCGCTAAACCTCAAGAAATGCATATTTTACGTACCATTTGGGCTTTTGTTGGGGAACGTTGTATGTCATCTGGGATTGATGGTTGACCCAGCCAAGATTGAAGTTATCATCAATTTAGCAGTCCCCACCACTGAGAAACAGTTGCGCTCCATCTTAGGGAACACGGGCTACTATATGAATTTTATTCAAGCGTACGCTCTGATCACTACACCAATGGAGAAGCTGATAAAGAAGGATGTATCCTTTTTCCGGGATGAGGAGTGTCAGAAGAGTTTTGAGCTGCTAAAGGAGAAGATGGTCACTACACCTATTCTCATATTTCTAGATTGGGCGAAGGTCTTTCATGTACATGTGGATGCATCAGGGATAGCCCTGGGAGTTGTCTTAGCGCATTTAGAAGAAGGAGACATTGATCATCTAGTATCGTTTGCTAGAAGGAAACTCTCTAGCGCAGAGCGAAACTATTCCACTACTGAACGATAAGGATTAGCAATGGTGTATACCCTGTAGAAATGCAGGCACTATCTATTGGGTGGACACTTCAAGATGTTAACTGATCATTCAGCTTTAAAATACATAGTCAATAAGCCTGTGTTGGTGGGGGAGATTTGTAGATGGTTACTGCTATTCCAGGAGTAATATTTTGAAATTATTGTGAAGGCCGGGAGACTAAATGTCGGGCCTAATCACTTGTCTCAGATAGAGAGTGGAGAAGAGCCATCTAGTCCGGAAGAAGGGTTACCTGATGCGCAGCTTTTTTCTATCAAGGTGTTTGACGAGAACTTCGCAGACATTATTCATTTCTTGACCACGGGGATGGCACCTACAGACTATTTAGTGCAACAGTAAAAGGAGTTGGTCGCCCGTGCAGCTGATTTCATGATAATTACTGGTCAATTATATAAGTTGGGAGCATATGAGGTATTGCAGAGGTGTGTATTATAACATGAAATACAAGCTATCTTGGATGAATCCCATGGAGGGGTGGTAGGAGGCCATTATGTAGGAAAAGCAATGGCACAGAAGGTGTTGAGTTTTGGGTTGTGGTGGCCCACATTTCATAGCAATGCACATGCATACTGTTGAGCCTATGATGCATGCCAACAGATAGAGAAACCTTTGCGTAGAGACGAGATGCCCCTGCAACCGCAGATGGTTCTGCAGGCATTCGAAAAATGGGCCATAGACTTTGTTAGACCCATCAATCCCCCAGAGAAGAAGACTGGTGCATGTTACATCATTACTACAATTGATTATGTAACCAGATGGGTAAAAGCAAAGGTTGTAAAGGATTGTACTGTATATAACACTGCGCACTTCATATTTGAGCATATTATGACCAGGTTTGGCTACCCAAAGAACTTAATGAGTGATAGAGGTACGCATTTTGTTAATGAAACTATTGAAGCTTTGTCTGAAGAATTTCAGATCCACCATGCGAAGAGTACCCCATATCACCCACAGGCTAATGGGGCAGTAGAGGCTTTCAACAAAATTTTGGAACATGCGCTAACTAAGGTCTGTAATGTTGATCGAAGTGATTGGGACGTTCGCATCTCCCCAGTGCTCTGGGCCTATAGGACCACATGTAAGAAACTGACGGGTAAAACTCCTTTCAGAATGGTCTATGGGAAGGAGGTCATCATGCCCATGGAATATATCGTCCCCAGCCTACGCATTGTAGCTCTTACAAACATGGTGGAACCTAACATCATGGAGGAAGGCTTGGCACAGTTGGTTTCCTTGGAAGAGGATCGGTTCATTGCTAACTTTCACTAGCAGGTTCATAAGGCTTGAGAAAAAGCTTGGCATGATTGGCACATCTGACAGAAAGTGTTTAAGGAGGAAGAGTTGGTTTTTCTCTATGATAGTCAATTTGTGCGCCACCCAGGAAAGTTTTGTAAGCACTGGTTTGGTCCTTACATCGTAAAATAAATTAAAAATGGTGGTGCAGTAAGGTTGGCTACGCTGTGCGGAGACTACCAGCATGGGTACGTTAATGGAAGACGTCTGAAACCTTACAAGGACGACCCGGTGCCTACCAAATGATTATATGGCTGGAGTATATGTATAAGGAGTGTTGCGCACACAAGGAAGGAAAGGAAAACATAGCTAGAACAGGCATGTAGGGGTAGTGTGTAGGTAAGGAGGCACGGAAAGGTGCAATGGAGGCACAGGCGTAGTACGCAGCTAAAAAAACTAGCCGTTGGAACATTAAAAATGGGTGAAAAAGTGATTTTACCGTTGGATGGAGTGGGTGTTTTCAAATTAATGTAGTGATATGGGAGGATTTTTTACCATTTCCTTGATGGTAAGTCACATTTAAGGTTAATCCGACCATTTTTACTCATGGAAGGCTATAAAAATAGGGGTGCAGGTCATAATCAGTTCCTTTTCTCTCTGAATTTCTTACGCCCTATGATTTACTGCGAATTTTGTGTGTTGTGTGATCGCGCCATCTGTATGTCTGGGCGAGCTACCCCCACTGACAGCAGCAACCCCAAATATATCTTCCGTGCAAGGATGACTGCTTCTAACCCCGCTAATTCGTCGCCTGTTACGGCCTTTTTTTAAATTGGGTCTGAAGATGTGTTTGAGATAACCCCCGATGTTGAAGAGGTCATGCCTATGTCGGCCAAGGGAAATGGAAAGGGGGAAGAAAAGGGCAAGGAGCAAGGAAAGGAGAAGGGGAAGGAGAAAGCCACGAAGTGGGCGTCGGTGAAGCCGTGCACCTCCTCTAGGATTGTGCATTCCCCTCAGCAGGTGCCTCAGGCACGCTTGCCCAATCCTTTGAAGCACCCCATGACAGCCCAGGAGGAAGCTCTGTTGGTGGCTCCGCTCTCCTGGCTGGCTCCGCTCTCCTGGCTACCAGCATATGTTAAGCCAAGAAAATCGACGTTGCACACCCCCAAGAATTTCGATGTTGTCCGAGAATATCTGCAAATTTTGTTGGTTCTGCAAGAGGTACCTTTGATTGGAGACATGTTTGGGAGCATGCCCTCCATAAAATTTGATGATCACAACCTAGAAAATGAATATGTCTTCCCAGATCTGGCCCCGGAATTGTATCTTGAGAGGGTGTTGTGTGATAATGTGTCGAAGGTGGAACCAATGTCGTGGGCATGCGGGCTAGAGGCCTTAGGGATATTGAATTTGTTTCGCATACCCCACTTTGGACGTTATCCTATCACCATCCTGGTGATATGCTAGTTGCTTGCACTAATCCACGATGGGTGCTTGTGGATCCAAGGCCACATCCTGATTGACATTGCGCTAATTCATAGAATCGTCGGCCTGCCCATGAAGGGGCCCCATCCCATGAAGGGTTTCAGAAAGAAATATGAGTATAAGATGGCCGAAGAACTGCAGTACAAATACAAGGTCGACCGCAACAAGCAGGGGTTCATAGTAGGGACCATCGTTGACCCTGGGATGTGCATGGGCACTCTGTTTCTCACATGCAAAAAGATGCGCAAGTGTAGGGCATCGGTCGTTCCTGCCTATGTGATTTAGCTAGTCAGACGGTGTGAGAAGGAGGTCTGCTACAATTGGTCGCAATACCTTTGCGAAGAATTTTTGTGCAATGTGCGCGAGGCACAAGAGCATGGAAAGGCATTTTGTTACTCCTCGTTGTTGTTTTTGATCACCCTGATCACATGGGAGACACATGATGATGCGGTTCTCCTTGAGCTCGAGCCCGGTGTTTGTGAGGGAGAGTGATATGAGAACCTATGGGACTTGAAGGAGGTGAAGCGGATTGAGGAAAACAAGGTGTTTTGGGTATTATTCTATCGTGCCTAGCTGCAGTGATCCACTACAGGTTGTGCTTATCACCCGCAGTATACGAGAAGTACAAGTGCATTGCTGAATTTCATGTCACCATGCACAATGTACAGATCAGGGCAAGAAAAGATCTAGTATGGTACAATCTTCCATACATGCCCACCAAGGCGGAGATCGATCAATTCGTTGCTACATGGCTGCCTGCATGGAATATTGGCATCAAATATTCCACTCTGGTCACAGCGGGCACCTCTGGAAAAGATGCAACGCCGAAGGATATTGTCATGCTGAGCACAGCAAAGGAGATTGAGGTGCGCTCCATTGAAAAGACAACGACCAAGGAAACCCCCAAGGATTCCACCAAGGGGATGGAGCAAAAGCCTCGGCAAGATGCGTAGACTGAAGAACTTGGTGGCGAGGGCGCGGAGTCTACACGTGGAACGAAGCGCACTGGCGAGCCTCCGAAAGGGTAGTAGAAGAAGCAAAAGGCTGATAAAACCAGAGGAGAAGTAGACGTTACGCTAACAGAAGAATATCTAGACAAGATCGCAGATGCCATTGGTATGGCCTCCAAGGATAGATGGACTTCTTTGGAAGATCAGTAGAAATCCATGCTAGAAGCATTGCAGTCTAGGTTGCAGGTGCTCCAGCTAAAATTAGATACTTTGCAAACGAGCGTGAATCAGGCAAGGCCAATTCAAGTGAGCCTGCCCGCAATAACCGTAATCACATCTATCGAAAGCAGAATCTGCCCCTTTCCGGGCACGGCAGTAACAGTGGAACCATCAGCCCTGTGTGCGCAATTCCAAGCATGCACGGAAGTTGGCCTGGATGTCACCAGAATAACGAGTGGGAAGCTACACGCTTTCCACTTGTTCGTGTCTGCAGAGCTCCAGAATCGAGAAGTCTAGACGCAAAACTAGCTAAGTAAAGTTGAGTAGATGATTGTTGCCAAAACTGTTGAAACCACCGAAGCTCAGGCAACCCAGATCGCAGCAGTTGCATAGCAAGCCGAATTAGAACACTTGATCGACTGGTTATGTGAAGACATGTCGGAAGTGATTCCCACCTCTGCTGCACCACAGGCCAAGGTTGAGGGCTTTGTCGTTGCCTTGGAAGCATCCAGGACATAAGTACAAGCTATCAAAGTAGACCTGAAACAACAAATTGTTGCACTACAAGCCAAGTTGCAGCCAGAAACCCCTCCCAAGGTGCGCACCCAGCGAGCCATTCTGGTAAAGGAAGCAACCAGAAGAATTTCAGCATAGATCACCAATGGTTATGAATTTTTAGATATTTCTATGGGACTATGGTCCACGGTGAAGCGCAATCCTCTCCTCCAGCAGTTCAATCAAGAGCTGCGCCAGAAAGAGAAAGTTTTTTAGCAGATGGAAGCTATCATGCCCACCCTTGTGGTAGCCTAGCGCCTAGCATGCCTTCGTACTAGCCACGCACTCAGAGAAAAAATTGAGGGGCTCTTCCACAAGAAGCAGGTCCTCAGCGACCATATAAATCCATGGAAAGATGAAGCTCTTAAGCTTTCGCAGGACTTACACTTAGCGGTAAAGCAGTTGAACCAGACCTTGGAGAGCATCACTGCAGCTACTGAAGGACCAACTTCACAAAATTTGGTTGACATTGCGCAGAATGCATCCATGTAGAGTGAAGGCATTCTGCCCCTATTTTCCACCGCATTTGAGTAGCTCCAAGCCAAGATGAAGACCCCACTGCCGTTGTGACTCGGGACGAGTCACAAGATTGTGTTGGGGGCCTATTGGAGCGGGGTCCCCTAACCGCAATTTTTGTATAATTTTGTAATATTTTGTAATAGTTTAGTCTAGTGCAGGGGCTTTGGGGCAGGTCAAATCCCCCAGTGAATTGTAATGGGTCAAAGGGTAGACCAAGGGTCCGAAAACCATGTTTTGTGGACCATAGAGTAGCGCAAGCTAATATAGTATAAATAGATGGATAAATCGAGTCTAGAGGTAGGTTGAATTATGGATTAAGCTGGGATATGAATTTTTGGATCTCTTGTGTGAATTTTCTGGGTAAGGGCTCCTACTGGTTGTGTGCACAGAGACCCTAAGTCCTATTGTGTGCAGACCCTGTTGGCTATGTGCGTGGGCTAGTAAATAGAGTCTGTAAGTGGAATTTGAATATGAATGAATGAGAAGACTGTTTAAAATATTTCAGTATTTATGTGTTATCATTATAGGTTCCGCTATATTTTATTTCTGAGATAATGTATGTTTTTTGAATATTAATGATTTATTGATGCGCACGTGGATGCAATGCTATAGAAGGGAATGAATGGATAGATATCATTGTGATGTCTTGTTACATTTGATTACTAGTTAACTTATGATTTACGAGCTTCGCTTGGGTTATTTCGCAAATATACTGTTAAGGGTTTCTGGGTTAGGGCTTCTCCAGTGCAGGTCTGTTAGATCTGAAGGGACCCACTTTAATTAAATTTCTCTCTCATCCTCCCATACTACTTCAGGTGAGACCTTGACCTACGCAAGTAGGCCATTGTCGAAAGGGCTGGTAGTACGGGGGTTTTTTGGTAAACCTTAAATCTGAACCTAGGTCAAGACCCCTCAAACCAACAAGGGCTGAAGATTTTTTGCTGCAAGAGGGCAGTTGAAGCTGCACGTACCCAAAAAGAGGCAGCACAGAGGCCCTTCATAGGTGATGTAGAGCCAGTCTACTCACACAGAGCTGATGCAGGCCCAGAAGGGCAACGCAGAGCCTGTCAAGCTCATGTAGGGTCTGACGTAGGCCCAAGAGGGTGACGTGGTCCAAGAGGGAGTGACATTTTATCGATTTGCATGGCTAGAAGTGCAATTTTATTATCTTCAAAGTTTCTAGTGGGGCATTATTTTTGCCGATGAAGAATAGTGCCTAGGAGGGTTGACAAAGTAAGGGGAAACAGTTCCTCAGCAGATTTTCTAGCCAAGAAATCTAAGATTCAATCAAGAGGAGTGATCGTAGAGGGATGATTCGAAATAAATGGTGAAGGATTTCTGGGAGGGAAGTCACTTGTCAGAGGGAGCATAATCCCTAAGGGTTTCTATTGCCAAGAAACACAGATCCGGTCTTTTGCTGAGTGTAGCAACAGTAGAAGGGAGAAGAGCACTTTCTTCGATAGTTTGAGAAGAGATGTCCCCATATGGACTAAGAGATCACAATAGGTTAGACGGTGTGTCTAAATTTTCCATCAGGAAAGCTAGAATCCTGACAGTCCTTGATGAATATGGCATCAAATACCAAGCCAAGAATGTCCTAGTTGTGTCGACCAATGTTGATGCTCTAAATAAGTTTAATGAAAATAGGGTGCAGGTTAAACGTTCAATCATGGATGGAGTGAAACATCACATGGTTCTGAATATTGTCCAGAAGAAGACGGAAAACAAGGTGTGAATGAAATTAACCATGTTGTATCAAGTTAGCTACGTTTAGAGGAAGATGCTTCTGGACAATCATAAACAGATGTTCCAGATGCATAAGGGAGAGGAGATCGATCCTTTCCTCTTTAGATTGCAGACTATCCGAGACCAACTGATTGCCATGGGGGAAACTCCTGATGATGGATTCATGGTGAGAACTTCTCTGAATGCGGTCACTGATGAGTGGCAGGCCTTTGTCCAAAGTATCTTGGGTAGAGCACAACTTCCAAACTAGGGGTACATGTGGGAAATCCTTCGACAAGAGGAGATCATGAGAATAAACAAGAGGGAATTCAGCAACGCAGGAGTCAATATTATGAATGAGGAGGAGGAAGATACAGCCCTAGCATCTAAGGGACAGAGACAACAAGGGAAGATGAATAAGGACCTATCCAAGGTCTGGGGCTTTAGATGTGGCGAATTGGGACACTTCACCAATAATTGTCCTAAGAAGAAGGGCGAGGAAGATTTGGATTCCAAGGCAAAAGTAGCGAAAAGAGATGATGGGAGTGATGATGATGTGGCATGAGCGCTCATGTACCTCAAGAGAAGAGGTGGGGTGACATAGATCTGTAGATTGAGCTACAAATGGTGGCCGCAGGATTCTTAAGGTGCCCAAACGTTTGTATCACATATGAGATACAGGAGCCATCAAAGACAGTAGCGGGATGACTAGAGTCATTGGATGTAGAGGATCATGGAAAGGCACAAGGCAGTGCTTGAACACTACATACTAGAGCAGTGCAGAGGCAATGCTTACGTTGTGCAGAGCAGCAGACAACTCAGATCTTCAAAGGGTCAGCGCAGAGCAGCAGTAGAGGTTGCTTCAGTGATTAGATGTAGCCAAACTGACTTGTCTATTAGTTGTTGTCTTATTTTCCTTTAGTTTCTTAATTCTCAGAAACTAAGTTGTAGTGCAGCAGTTAGCAGTGGCAGTGCTATACGCAGCATGATGTAGTAATTTGAGAGGGAGATGCAGTACAGATGTGGTAGTGATTGTGGTAGATTCATGGGCAATAGTACAGAAATCAATAGCGCATTGGATGGAGGAAATAAGGCCAAGCATCAGCAACACCGAGGACCAATGCCAAAGATCATAGTAACGCTTCTGGAGTGAAGTGTTGTTAGAGCACATTCCTCGCTAAGAGGGAGTGTTGAGATTTTTGGTAGCATCGGTTGTGCTCTAGCTCCGAAACTTTGTGGAGGGGCCAGAACACATGAGATATCCAAGACCCATAAATAGTTTGGATAAATTCCACCTGATGTGAAAGTTATTCAATAAATTAATTATTTTAATGGAGACGCTAAGTCTAACTTAGGGAAATAAAACAATTAAAGGGAATTAATTTAAACATGTGGGTGAGAATATAAGTGATGTGGATCAAGTATTTTCAAATATTAGCCGTTGATTAGAGATTAGATCACAGTCGTTGATTTATCAATGAGAAAAGTATTAAAGGAAGGCTTGGCGTCATTGGAGAAGACACAGAGCGGTAGCACTTGAGCTAAGTCGAAGTTCTGGGGTGCGGTTTGCTAATAATTTTCAAGTGATCTTGCATTGCTTGTGAGGGGCAGATCAGAGAGGGATTATTCTAATCTAAGGTCGATAATACAAAGGAAGAGAGCCAGATCCGTAATAGGTAGTGCAAAGACCAGCAAGAGGGACGCAGCCCATCCAGGTTCACGTAGAGGCTAACGCAAGGCCTTCAGGGTGACGCAGAGGCAACGTTGAGCCCAGAAGGGTGACGCAGGGGTAGCCTACGTTGTGCAGAGGCTGCGCAGTGGCTATGTTGGGCAGGAGAAATTGACGTAGAGGCTGAAGGAGCATCGCTGAGGTTCTAGTGGGTGAGAAAGGGCTCGTATTCAGCATATTTTAGAGGAGTGCTTCCTTGGCTGAATCAACCATATTTTCTTTCTTCGAATAATAGTTACATCTGCCATGAATTCTCTATTGGGAAAACCATTACTGGTGCCCTTGATTGTATTCAGATATTCTTCTTAATAAACAAACCCTCTAAGAGTTGTTGTTCAGTCAATTTAATGTCTTAAATTGCTATCATAAATTATCAACAGAGGTTAGTAATCTGATGAAGTGTGGTGCACTATATATGCTTAGTTAACCTTATTTCTTACTTCGTTGTATATGTTTTTATATTGTTTTGGGAGTTTTGTTTATTTATTTCCAAAAAGGATTAATCTAAGAAATGAAAACTATGAAATCTATAAATGTTAATGATTAACTAAATCTAATGAAGTTTTTAATGTTGAAAACTAGTTTTGAAAGAAGGAAGAAAAGGAAATGTTCTTTAACTATTTTAAATTACATAAAAATGAATCAAACTTTGAATGGTTAGAATCTGATCTAAAATAGATCATTTATTCTAATGACTTTGATCTTATGGAATTTAAAGCTAAATTATATTCTATTTTAATCTAATTCTACTCCATAGATTGAAAGCATAAATCCTAAAATTTAAGAATTTAAGTGACAATTCTAATCTAAATGGAAAGAAAATTCAAAGCAATTTAAAGGCAACTAATGTATGACCAAATACTCAAATATCATTCAATTTTGGAAAATGGCAAAGTCATCTTCTTGATATGATTTAACAAGAATTTGATTACACATTTAAATTGTAAACTTAATCCAAGAAAGCAATTAAAAAGCATGTAAAAAGGCAACTAAACTATTGTATGACCAAATAATAAAATATCATTCAATTTTGGAAAATGACAAAGTCATCTTCTTGATATGATTTAACAAGCATCTAATTATACATTTAATTGGAAATTTGATCTAGGAAAGTGTTATAAAAACATGTAAAAGAAAACTAAGATAATTGTATGCTCCAATGCTTCAAACACAATCCAATTTTGGAAAATATAAGAACTACCTTCTTGAGATGTTTTGATAAGCATAAGATTACACAGTTAATCTAAAACTAATTCTGATAAAGCATTCATGAATTTAATCTATGAAACAATAAGCAATTTAATCTAAGAATCGACTGCAAAACAATAAAAATCTAACTATGAATTGACAAAACAGAGCTAATAAAATTTAAACTAAAAACAACTAATGAAACATCCCTTTTGTGCAGGGGCCCTCTGCAACAAAATGAGTTGAAATCCTAGCAGACTATGCACACATCAAGAAGGATCTGGAACAAATGAACATGGTCTTTGTATTATCACAATAGAGTTTTAAGGTGTACACAGCATTTACAATAATTAAGACTGTCTTCCGGTTTCAAAAAGACCGGTATTTTAAATAAATAAAAAATGTAACTGTCTTGAGGTATTTCTGCCTACAGATGGAAATTATAACTAAAACACAGAAGCAAAATCTAAGTAGCTAACTCTCGATTTTCTACGTCAAAGAAAATTGAAATTCTTTCGTTCTCGGATCACGTCCTTTGACTGAACTTTGATTGCGAGCATAAGCACCTTTTTCTTTCGAATTCAAACAGGTGGATAGGATGGGATCCATGTGTGGATAATTCCAAATATTCCCATGTGAATTTTTCCTTCATTCGCTCTTCAAAACCTTTCAAACCATTGGAGTAGCTACATAATAGCATGCGTTCTATATTTGAGTTACAAAAATTCATTTAAATAACAAGAAACATCAAAATATAAAATAGAGACCACTCAAATGAAATCTTTCAGATAAAATATGTCATTTACCATTGATTGGAGTTATGGATTTATGAAAAGGTAGGAACAAGTGATGAAAAAGGGTGTCAAAGAAAGAAAAATTTTGAGGCTCAACATACCCCCACTAAGAAGCCATTGCATGTCCTCATGCAATTACAAAAAATGTGAACTTATTCTCCTATTTCATTTGTTCAGATACCTCTGCTAATACATCCATTTTTCTCTTCTTGCTTTTCATTGAGGTGACTGCCATCCTGGGCTTCCTCATAAGGAATTTTTACTTGAGGTTGATGATTGTCTTGTTCAGATATTTGTTCTTTCTCTTTAGCTTCCTGTTCTTTTTGTACCACAGTCCCAAATTTAGGATGGTATTATCACTAATGACTTTCTCCAAGTGGTTTTGTTGTTTTAAAGCTTCATTTTCCTGTTTAATGTGCCTATTCAGTAACTCTAGTTCATATATTTCTTGCTTGAGAGTGTTAACCAAAGGTTATTGTGGACTGATAGGTTTTTATTGCATACTTGGATTCACTTATGCATTTCTTTTCTCTAATTACTCAATATAGTCATATATCTCTTTTTGTGTTGGGTCAATGCCTGGAGATCTTCTGCTTGGACTGCCTTCAAAATTATGTACAGGAGAATGTGTAGGACTATGTGGAGGAGAGACATTGATGGGTGATGGCACTTGAGGTTCCTCATGTACAGGTGAATGTGTTTTTATCTTGGTTTTCAAGTGCTACCTGAATTTGATTGTAACCACTAAAACCATCCAAGAATGAGAAATACTTCTTTCCTGCTAATGTATCCAATACTTGATCTATGAAAGGTAATAGAAAATGATCTTTTAGAGTATATTTATTCAATTCTCGATAATCAATGAATACTCTCCATTTACCATTTTGTATAGGTACAATCACCAAGTGAGAAACCCATGGACTATCTGAAATTGGATAAATGAAGTTTAAATTCAACATTTTTTGCAATTGTTCCTTCACAATTTCCATAAGATCTGGATTCATCCTTCTTTGAGGTTGTCTGATAGGGTTAAAATTTTCCTCAATATAGATATGATGTATACAAGTCTTATGACTAATTCCTTTCATGTCAGTGTATTCCCATGCATATGCAGAAGAATTTTGTTGTAATGTTTTGATTAAATTTTCTTGTTGTAATTTTACCAAGTTTTTGTTTATGTTCAAAGATTTTCCCGAGAAGATTTCAACCGTAGAGTTACCAAATTATTCCATAGAATATAAAGACATCTTCCTAGATGACAAGTATTCAATATTGCATTGTTCTTGAAAACTATGATCATGTTCATATTCTGAGGATGTTTCAAAGTTTTCTATTGAATTTAAGATTTGACTATCTTCACTAATACAAGAAATAGTAAAGGGAAGTTGCATATAATTGTCATCATCAATCCATTCTTCATCTTCTATTTCTGTGATTGTTCTTGCTGGAGGATATAAAGTGAATTTCTTTGTTGAATTACCATCAGAAATGTACATGTCACCAGATCTACAACTAATGAAAGCATCATTTCAAGCCAACCAAGGTCTTCCTAATATTAGTGGATGTCCTCCTAGATTGTTTTTAGGAGTTAAAATCATAAAATCAACCGGATACTCTCAAGATTCTAAGGATACTGAAATGTCTTCTAATACACCATCTGGTTTGATTACCGATCTGTCTGCTAGTTGAAGTAATGTAGGTGTATACAGAAGGTTTGGAAGCTTGAGTTGTTCCATGGTTTGTTTTCTCATGATGTTTATGGATGCTCCTAAATTAATCAATGTATTTGGAATTTCAATACCATTGATGTGTGTTTTTACAACTCGACTTCCTGGATCTAAATATTTTTGTATGGCAATTTTTCCCATCATAATGTCTGCAATTTTTCCTACTAACTGAATTATTTTTATTTCTTTTGTTTTTTTCCCTGATTTCTTCATGCTCAACTCTCTTATTGTTTTGGCTAGAATTGGAATCTCTTTAATGGCATGTAGCAAAGGAATGTTGATACAGACATTTTTCAATTCATCTAGAAAATCATAATTTGGCAACATTATTTGTTTTTCTACCCCTCTATCAACTTGTAATATTTCAGGAAAAGGAGGATTAGAAATAGATACTGATGGTTTCTCTATGATAGGAGTTGAGTTTATTGGATTTTATTGTTTTTCATTTTCAGAATTTTGGTTCTGTTGAAGATATGTCCTTCTTCAGAACTTTTATTTTTTTTGTAGAGAAATTTCTTCATCAAAATTATCTTGTTCTTGAATAACAACATAATGTTTTTTTCTTTCTAATATTCTACCAGATCTAAGTTGAACATCATTAAGATCTAATGGAGTAATCATGTAAGTTGGAAATTGTCGTCCTTCTATGTTGTAAGCATTTTGAGAATTTTTATTATTTGGGTTTGGCAATGGCTGGGCAAGTAGTTGGTTTGGTCTTTGTGGAAATGGTAATGAAAGTTGTGGGTTTTTATTTTGGAGTTGGGGTTGTTGATTTTGTGGTGGAAATTTTTGGGGAGGATAATTTGGATAGGATTGTGGATATTGGTAGTATTGAGAATATCTACCATAGGGATTTTGCATTCCTTGTGTCCAAGGTTGAGGTTGGGATCAAGGTTGCTGCCAAGAATTCCAATTATTTGGTGGGGGTTGAGTATACATTTGGTTGTTAAAACCTTGAGTTTTTGGCCCCTGCCATGGTCTTCTATAGACAAAGCAAAGAGGTTCTATTGGATTTGAAGTTACTTCTTACTGGAAAATGGTATTAAGACCTGGAATACAAGGGAAACTCTTAGTTTCATGATTTTCTGAGCAAGCAACATAGGTCTCTATGACTTTTAAATCAAGAGGACATTCTATTAAGGCATTAGGGAAATTTTGAGGTCTAAAATGGGCCTACTAAAGAAATAATAAAATAATAGCTAAACCAATAAAATAATATTTATGAATTTTCAATTCACTTTTTGCACCACAATCCATGTAACCATAGTTAAATTCAATTCAAAAGTTGTACCAAAATAAAATTAATAAAAAAATTGTATTGACGTGACTATAAATAAGAATGAGTTTTTCAAGAAAAAAATCATTATCATTGAACAACTAATGCATTTGTCCTTTGTACTTAAATAACTTAAAATAAAATATAAATATAAATTTATAAATTCTTAATTATATTATATTCTATTAATTAAAATTTATATTATTTAAATTGTATAATAACATGTAATTAATATATTATATAAAAATATATATAATATAATATAATATAATAAATGTATAGGGATATACATTATTTCTTTCAAGAAATATGAAATGACAATAATATTTTTTTATTCAAAAAGTGTGAAATGACATTTATTATGAGTACTTTAGTTTGACTTTAAAAGTACTTAGAGCACTACCATGGTTAACCATGAGTTTTTATCCATCATTGAGAATGTGACAAGTAAGTACCGTTAACTCAAGCAATTCCACATCAACCATTAGGGATGATGTCATCCCCTAAAATGTGATTGGTTCTCATAAAGTGAATTTTGATTGTACATTTACCTTAGGAGGCCCATTTTAGACCTCAAAATTCCTCTAATGGCATGCTTCTTTCTGCATTTAGGACAGAAAACAGCTAAGGCATCAGTTTCGGCTTTCTACTTGTTTTGTAATTTAAGGGTGTCTATCTGTTCACTAGGACTCCATAAGCTATCTATTTTAAATTCATCAAACATATTTCCAATTTATGTTGTACTTATTGTTCCAATTGCAGATTTATTCACTCTAGAGAGAATAGGATCTCTTGTATTTTTCCCAGTTCTTGATTTTCCTCTTGAGATATGAATGCATAATTCACCGATTTCAGGTAATGTGAGTTGAGAGATGTCTCCCCTCCCCATCATGTTGATAATGTATATCCATTCATCTCTAATGGTTTTTAACAAGATATCTTTTAAATTATTATGATCTAAGTTTTCCATTCTAGCTCTTTTTATGTTGTAATTGAATTTTTCAATTAGATCTTCCAGGTTCTCATCCTCTTTTTGAATCATCTTGAATACTTCATCCTTCTGATTAATGGGTATGCAATAATCCAAATATCTTTGTAAAAATACACTTTTCATATCATTCCATGTCCTAATAGATTGTGTGATTAAACCCATGAACCATTTTAAAGCTGCTCGTTTAAGTGTTGCAGGAAATAGCTTTAGTTTTTTAGAGTCTTGAAAGTAATCATAAGATCTACACAAAAATTCAAATTCAAACAAAAAGGTTTCAGGATCTTCATTCTTTAATCCATGGAAATTTGTAAGAATGGAAGGAGAAATATTTTTCGTTGTGACATTTGTATCCTCATCAACTATAGGAAATACAAAAGAATTGTCATCTTCCCTATTTCTTCTATTTTCTTGACCTCCTCCTCTGTTCCCTCTACCCCGTCCTCCACCTCTTCCTCCAATTCTTACATTTTCTCCATTTGTAATTCCTCCTTCTCCTTCTCCTGCAATTGTAGATTCCTCAGAGCTAGTATAAGGTATTAACTGTAAAGTTAATTTCTCTTCCTCTGGTTCTTATATCAATGGGATATTGAAGAAATTTTCTTCTTCTTCTTCCTCACTAGGAAATTCTAACTCTTCAGCTGAAATGTGTTCTCCTGTAGAGGTGAAAAAGGTTACTTCTTCTGTTGTAGATCTAGGATATTCTTCCTCTAAGACTGCCTCAGTGGATGAATTTGGAGATCCTCCTAGTTGGATTTATGACCTTAAGACTTCAGGGATTCTATGTCTGGTGAAATATGGAATATGAATTTCAGATGGTGGTGTAGCACTACGTGGTCTAGGTGGGGTGAGTGGTGTTGCTGGAATCAAACTCCTGCCTCTAGCTATGAATCTACCCCTAGAATCTCTTTCTCTACGCATGTCATTTTTTTTAGATGTAAGAAATAAGGCTTCCTAATTACACTTCCCCAACAACGGCGCCAAAATGTTCAGTCAATTTAATTTCTTAAATTTCTATCAAAAGTTATCAACCGAAGTTAGTAATCTGATGAAGTGTGGTGCATTATATATGGTTAGTTAGCCTTCTTTCTTACTTCGTTATGTATGTTTTTATATTGTTTTGGGGGTTTTGTTTCTTTATGTCCAAAAAGGATTAATCTAAGAAATGAAAACTATGAATTCTCTAAATGTTAATGATTAACAAAATCTAATGAAGTTTTTAATGTTGAAAACTAGTTTTGAAAGAAGGAAGAAAAGGAAATGTTCTTTAACTATTTTAAATTGCATAAAAATGAATCAAACTTTGAGTGGTTAGAATCTGATATAAAAATAGAGCATTTATTCTAATGACTTTGATCTTATGGAATTTAAAGCCAAATTCTATTCTATTTTAATCTAATTCTACTCCATGGATTGAAAGCATAAATCCTAAGATTTAAGAATTGAAATGACAATGCTATTCTAAATGGAAAGCAAATTCAAAGCAATTGAAAGGCAAATACTGTATGACCAAATACTCAAATATCATTCAATTTTGGAAAATGGCAAAGTCATCTTCTTGATATGATTTAACAAGCATTTGATTACACATTTAAATTGTAAACTTAATCTAAGAAAGCAATTCAAAAGCATGTAAAAAGGAAACTAAACTATTGTATGACCAAATACTCAAATATCATTCAATTTTGGAAAATGACAAAGGCATCTTCTTGATATGATTTAACAAGCATCTGATTATACTTTTAATTGGAAATTTGATCTAGGAAAGCATAATAAAAACATGTGAAAGAAAACTAAGATAACTATATGCTCCAATGCTTCAAACACAATCCAATTTTGGAAAATAGAAGAACTACCTTCTTGAGATGTTTTGATAAGCATAATATTGCATAGTTAATCTAAAACTGATTCTAAGAAAGCATTCATGAATTTAATCTATGAAACAGTAAGTAATTTAATCTAAGAATCAACTGCAAAACAATACAAATCTAACTACAAATTGACAAAACAGTGATAATAAAATTTAAAATAAAAACAACTAATGAAACCTCCTTTCTGTGCAGGGGCCCTTTGCAACAGAATGAGTTGAAATCCTAGTAGACTATGTGTGCATCAAGAAGGATCTGGAATAAATGAGCATGGTCTTCGTATTATCACAATAGATTTTTAAGGCGTACACAGCATTTACAATAATTAATATTGTCTTCCAGTTTCAAAACGACCGGTATTTAAACAAATTTTATTGTAACTACCTTGAGGTATTTACACCCACAGATGGAAGTTATAACTGGAACACAGAAGCAAAATCTAAGTAGCTAATTCTCGATTTTATACATCAGAGAAAATCAAGAGTCTTTCTTTCTCGGATCACGTCCTTTGACTGAACTTTGACCGCAAGCATAGGCACATTTTTCTGTCGAATTCAAATAGGTGGATAGAATGGAATCCATGTGTGGATCATTCCAAATATTCCCATGTGACTCATTCCTTCATTTTCTCCTAAAATCCTGTTAAACCATCAGAGTAGTTGCGAAAACAAAAATTTGCTGCAGAATAGCACGCGTTCTGTAGCTGAGTTACAAAGATTCATTTAAATAACAAGAAACATCAAAATATAAAATAGAGACCATTCAAATGCATTCTATGAGATAAAATATGTCATTTTTCATTGATTGGAGTTATGGATTTATGAAAAGGTAGGAATAAGTGATGAAAAAGGGTGTCAGAGAAAGAACAATTTTGAGGCTCAACATCTGTTGCACCAGTTTTCCTACATTGGGTTTTTCCGGGGACATTTTCCAAAAAATAGTGTTATTTGTCATGTGTGCGTTATGCTTCAATAAATGATATGTGTGTATCTGTAGGTTTCAGTTGTGTTTTCTTTCATATTTTACTGAATATTCAGAAAATGACTTGTCAATTAAATCAGACAAGTAAGAGAGGTAAATGAAGATATTGTAGTAGGGTTTCTATATTCATAAATTTTCACATGAGAGGGCATTCGATTTCAAAATATGAGAGAGGGCATTCAACTTCCATGACTTCCAACTATGAGGAAGGGCATTTGACTTCCAAGAATTCGTGCTTCGGATCTGATAGGGCCTTCAAATCTGAGATCTGGATAGGGCATTCTATTGTGAGATGGATCTGAGAGGGCCTTCAAATATGAGATTTGTGAGAGGGAATTTGACTATGAGAGGGTATTTGACTTTGAATCAAACTGAGGTAATTCACGCAAACAGATCTCAGATATGAGAGGGCACTCAAATCTGCATTCCTCTTGGTTTCACACTCATAATTCTCAGTTTCATTAGTTGTCCCAAGTTCTTAAATTATTTGCGGTTCCACTCAAAGGGCTGAAAAAGTATGAGAATGCGGGTGTTGATCTGACATTTTCATATGGTATTAGCTTTATCTCACCTTCTATGAATCACTAGGATTAAAACATACAAGGACTCATCATCAAGTACATTTCCTACACCCATACAATAGTCAAGGGAGTTTTTTGTTAGATGATGGATCTAAGATGATCAAAGTTTTCTCATATTGTCACCACGACTCTGTGTAGAATTGTGATCATAAACTTCATGGTGGACTTCATTGGCATAATCATCAATGACATAGTGTTGCAACACCAGCTCCAAAAATAGAAGAAAAGAGATATCAACGCCTTAGAAATAAGTCACTTCAAGGGGGAAACCTCCAATACATTACATGAATGAAAAATTCTTGGATGATACAAATGACAAAACCCCCTCTCTATATATAGGAGTCCATGGGGCCACAATGTAATCCTAGCCGACCTAACAATAATAATGTAAGGGCACAATAATAACAATATGGGGGCTACAGGGGTACAACAGTAACAATAAGGGGGTTAAACTAACAACAATAAGGGACTATACTAGTAATATAAGGACCTAACATGCTCCTCTCCTTCAAAAAAGTGTTGTCCTCAATGCTTGAGTAGCTTCGGGTGCTTCTATATAAAATTCTCATCCTCCCATGTAGAATCTTTAGTGGGTAAGTTCTTCCATTTGATGAGATACTCTGAAATTGATCGATTTTGTAGCTGTCGAGTTCTTGTTTCCATGCCTACTTCAGGTTCCAATATGTTTTTTCCTTCCTCATCAAGTTCTATAAATATTGTTTGAACTGGAAGTCTGTCCCCTATAACCTTTTTAAGCATGAAACATGGAAAACTAGATGCACTCGCGAAGAAGTAGGACGCTGCAATTTGTATGCCATAGTACCAATATTTTGCAACACCTTGTAAGGACCATAGTACTTGGGCGATAATTTATTATCCTTCTTAGCTTGCTTGAGGGACATTTGTTTGTATGGTTGTAGCCGTAAAAATACCCAGTCTCCCACATCAAAACTTCTCTCACTGCGATGTTGATCTGTCTTTTGTTTCATTCGATTTTGTGCCAAATTTAGGTTATCCTTTAAGAGTTGGAGAACTTTTTGTTGATGCTCGATGTGATCCTCCACTGCTTGAACCCTAGAATTTTCCCTCTAATAAGATGTGATGGACGGTGGATGATATCCATAAAGTGCCATAAATGGGGTCATTTTTGCTGCAGTATGGAAGGAAATAGTATACCACCATTCAGCGAGAGGTAACCACTTGACCCATTTTGCTTGCTTATTAGATACAAAACAACGAAGATATCCTTCCAAACATTTATTCACTATCTCTGTTTGACCATCGGATTGAGGATGATAAGATGAGCTATGAGCTAGTTGAGTACCCAAACAAGAAAATAATTTTGTCCAAAAATTTCCTATAAAAATGGGATCTCTGTCACTTAAAATAATCTTCGGGTTTCCATGTAGCTTTTGAATTGTTTCCATAAACGCAGTAGCAACTGTACTTTCTTTAAATGGATGAGATAATGCAAAAAAGTGTGCATACTTGGTAAGTCTATCAACTACCACCATGATGACACTCCTTCCTTGGGACTTAGGTAAACCTGTGATAAAATCCATTGAAATCTCCTCCCAACGTTGACTTGGAATGGATAAAGGTTGTAAAAGACTCGGGGTCTTAATTATCTCAACTTTATTTTGCTGGCAAACCAAACATTCCGCCACAAAATTTTGAATATCAGATTTAAGGCCATCCCAAAAAAAATCTTTCTTCACCTTGTGGTAAGTTTTTAAAAATCTCAAGTGTCCTCCTAAAGGAGAAGTGTGCAATTCCAGAAGAATATTTTGTTTTAGTTGGGAATTCTTGCAAATATATAAGCGATCTTTGTACCATAAGGAATCATTTTTCCAACTAAATGTATCAAATTTACTAGGATCTTTCTGCAAATTTTGAATGAGTGTCCAAACTTCTTCTTCCTTCTTCCATTCATCCCTTGCTTCAGTTATCCAATCTGGTTGGATAATATAAATGGCACAAAGCAATGCTTCCACCTCGTCATCCTTTCTTGAGAGTGCATATGCAATAACATTTATCTTCCCTTTTTTGTAGATGATTTCAAAGTCATAACCCAACATCTTTGTGACCCATTTTTGCTGCTCTTCCAAAGATAGTCTTTGTTCCAAAAAGTGTTTAAGACTATCATGATTAATTTTTACCTTAAAGTGTCTTCCCATTAGGTAAGGTCTCCATTTTTTTAGTGCATGTAGTCTTGCCAACATTTTCTTCTCATAAATAGCCTTTTGTAAATACTTTCCTTTGATTGAATGACTTTCAAAAGAAATGGGTCTTCCTTCTTGCATTAAAACAGCACCAATTCCATTTCCTGAGGCATCACAATCCACAATAAAGGTTTTTGTGAAGTCTGGCGTAGCTAAGACTGGTGCTAGGCACATTGCCTCTATAAGATGTTCAAACGCCTTAATTGCTTCAGGAGTCCATGAAAATGCATCTTTCTTCAATAATGTTGTTAGAGGTGTTGTTATCCTCCCATAATTCTTAACAAACTTGCGATAATACCTGTTAACCCGAGAAATCTGTGCAAGTGCTTTATGGTTGTGGGGACTTTCCATTCCTTAATGGATTTAATTTTGTTAGGGTCTACCTTAACACCCTCGTGAGATAAAATATGACCCAGATATTCCACCTCTTATACTCCAAAGAAACATTTGGATGTTTTTGCATATAATTGTTTCTCCTCCAATAGTTTGAGCACCATGTGAACATGTTGAACATGATCCTTCCAAGACCTGTTGTAGATTAGTATATCATCAGAAAATACTAGCACAAATTTTCTAAGGAAGGGTTTGAAAATGGAATTCATAAACCCTTGAAATGTAGAAGCTGCAATGGTAAGGCCAAAAGGCATGACCAAAAATTCATGATGACCCTCATGAGTTCGAAATTATGTTTTCGGAATATCTTCAATCTTCATTCTAATTTGATGATATCCTGAACGAAGATCCAAATTGGTAAAATAAATTTCTCCATGTAATTCATCCAATAATTCATTAATCACGGGAATGGGAAATTTATCTTTAATAGTGAGCTTATTGAGCTCCCTATAATCCGGACACATGCGCCATGATCCATCCTTCTTGTGCACCAATACTGCTGGAGTAGAGAAAGAACTTTGACTAGGTTGAATTATACCAAACTCTAACATTTCTGCAATCATACGTTCAATTTCACTCTTTTGGACATAAGGATATCTGTAAGGCCGGATGTTTGGAGGAACAATTCTTGGAATCAAATGAATAGCATGATCATGATCATGAATAGGTGGGAGTCCTTTGGGAGTATCAAACACCTTGGAATGATCATCCAAGACTCTTTGGAGATCTGGAGAAATAGATGATTTTGATGTTGGAACTTCTAGTGAGCATAATTATGCAATTACGCCTCGTTGTTCTTTCTTCAAAAGCTTTTTCATGACATTAGAGCTTATTATCTTTCCTGGCTTCCCTGTGATACCCTGTAATTTGATTTCCTTTCCTTCCGAAAAAAATTTCAAAAAAAGTTCTTGAAAATTAAAAACTATCGTCCCCAAAGATTGTAACCATTGTACTCCTAGTACAACATCAGCACCTCCCATTGGGATGGAAAGAAATGGAATATTCAATACATATTCCCCCACGGATATCTTGATATTATAGCATTTTCCAGAGAAATTTATAGTTCCTCCATTTGCAACCATCAGTTGACATTCTAGTGCTGGGTATAGGAAACAATTCAATTCCTTGGATACCTTACAATGAATAAAATTATGGGTACTACCCGAATCAATCAACACTATTACCTTTTTCTTCTTGATATGTCCTTCTATCTTGAGAGTTTGAGGAGTGGTAATTTTACGCAATGCATTACATGATATGGTCGGACTCATTTCTTCTTCTTCTAGGGTTTCTTTCTGGTGTATATCCTCTACTTTTGAAGTTTCTTCTTCATTTTCTTCCTCCTCTTCACAATCTATGTAAAATAATTTCTTCTCAGCGCACTTATGACCTTTAGTGTATTTTCTATCACAACTGTAGCAAAGCCCTTTTTCTCTTTTCTCTTCCAATTGTTGTGGTGTCAACCTTGTAGGTTGTGGAAGTCTAGGAGTAGCAACACTTCCATATTTATAGATGTGAGTGGTAGGCTTCCTTGTTGCCATAATTTTACATTCAATTTTTCTTGCCAACCTGAATGCCTTCTCTAATGACTCTGGTTCCCAAACGTGAACTTCATGTTGGATGTTATCCTTTAAAGTCCCTATGAAGACATCAATCATGTGTTCCTCTGGAATATCATTTTACCCTTATATTCAATTTTTGGAAGTCCTCAATGTGCTCCTCCACTAAACCCTTTTGTTTCAGATTTATCAATTGGCTAAAGCAGGTGTTGCTCTTTGTATCTTCATAATGTGCTTTCATTTCCTCCGTAAAAATTGACCAAGTGACAATTTTTTTACAGGAGCAAAGCCATTGATACCATACAAATTTATTTTGTTCTAAATGTAAAGTTTCAATGCGTACCTTTTGTGTGTTTTGCACATTATTGAGATCAAAATATTGCTCCATATGTAGTATCCATGTTACGGGATCCTTGCCATCAAACTTCCTCATATCCATATTTCGAATATGGTGGTTCTTCCATCCAACCTTAGAGTTTATGAAATCATGATTAACATTTATTTTGTTCTCATCATGAGTTTCCTCTACTATATTTTCACCATTAGGAAACATTTCTTGTATCAACTTTGTGAAACCTTCGATGTCTATTTTTAGATCATTCTTCATGTTTTCCATGTTGCATTTCATTTTTTCATCGATCTTAGCTTTCATGTCATCCATATTAGCTTCCATTCCATCCATCTTAGCTTCCATGCCCACTTCCATGCCATCCATCTTAGCTTCCAAACCATTCATCTTAGCTTCCACGCCTTTCTTCAAACCATCCATCTTAGTTTCCATGCCTTTCTTTAAAACTTCCATTTCATTTTTTGTTGCTCTTTGCGATAACGAAATTTGGTGCACTTGCTCTTGTAATTTTGATATCTCATGTTGTGTTTCTTCGTCTTCATGAGTCATAGTGGAGCCTTCTGATGGCTTAATGGGTGTTGAATTATTTTTATGGGGAATTTTAGAACCCAATATTGATATATATTCTTCAATATGTCCTTAGAATAAATTCAAACTAATTTTTTTCAAATGAGACTTGGGTAATTCTAAAAAAAATACACACATTTTTCTTTCTTTTGAGGAGCTCGATATTGAAACTGAATTATATCTGTGATTTCAGATATTCAATATCTGAAATTCGGCCCTAAATTAGTCCTCTGAATCTTCTTTCTAATGCCACGGGTTTGACCTGATTTGGATTTTTCAAGGCAAAGTTATGCCCAATCTCCCACAATGACCTAATTATGGACTAGTTTAGTAGAGCGAACGTGTACTACTTGCCACGTGTCATTGTTTCCTCCTTTGGCTCTAAACTTGATAGACAGAAAACTACAGTCCGTGCACTTGTAGCCACCTTTTACAGCATTCCAATCTAATGCTCAAAGAGAGATCTATGAAGAGTTTCCCACAATCACCTCTTTGAGATGAAATTCAGAAGCCTAAAAAACCCTAACTTCCACAGATCATATCTCCGTAAATATTGCGAACCAAGATCTGAAATTTTTCTATGATGTTTCGTCAGATTTTGGCTTCGTACTCTAAAAATTTCAGCTTCTGAACCTTCGTAGAAAACAAATTATAGCGAAAATTCCATGATGACCTGTTTAGGTTAAATTCAGGAGCCTGCAAAATAACCTAACTTCCACAGATCATATCTCTGAAACTATTGCGAAACAAGCTCTTAAATTTTGTGAAAATGTTCCTTGGGATTTTGGCTTCGCACTCTAAAAATTTCAGCTTCTGAAGCTTCGTAGAAAAAAATTTATAGCGAAAATTCCACGATGACCTGTTTGGAGCAACGAAACCCTAGAATCTCAAAGCTCTGATACCAAATGTTGTGAAACCAGCTCCCAAAATAGAAGAAAAGAGATATCAACACCTTAGAAATAATCCACTTAGAGGGGGAAACCTCCAATACATTACATGAATGAACAATTCTTGGATGATACAAATGAAAAAACCTCCTCTCTATATATAGGAGTCCATGGGGCCACAATGTAATCCTAGTGGGGCCACAATGTAATGCTAGCCGACCTAACAATAATAATGTAAGGGAAAAATAATAACAATATGGGGGTTACAGGGGTACAACAATAACAATAAGGGGGTTAAATTAACAACAATAAGGGACTATACTAGTAATATAAATACCTAACACATATTATTTAATTTCTTGACACAAATGTTTTCCTGGAATAGACTCACCATCCCTATCTTCTTGGATAGCAAGTCCATCATCAATGCATGGATGGATTTCAATAGGGTGTTCAATGCCCTCTCCCACATAAGTATGTATAATTCCAAAATATGGAACCAAAAAGTATAAAATTTCTTCATGCTTTTCAAAGGTCAAAATAGGGACTTCCTGAAGTTCCTTTTCATAACCTTCAAGTGCTATAAGAATTGTCCCTTTATTATTATGTTCGTCATCATAAATACTTTGTGCAGTGGCTTCACTATGGTATTCATGGTGAAATTAATTTGTGTGGTCTTCAGTGTTGTCCCCTTAAAACTCTAGGTATGAGCCCCCTTCTAGAGAAGTAGGCCTATCATCATGCTCATACAATAGTCCTGTGACAAGGTCATATTCAGATATGTTTTTCTCTTGATGACCATCATCAAACCTTGGTGGACCATTGAAGCATATTATATACAATTTTCCCTGATTTTTTTTAGAATACAAGTTTAGATCAAGCGCACCAAAACTATCTTCTTTTGGATATATTGTATATTCCTCATGGGACTGTACATATTGAGGGTGCCTATTGGTAGTGGTTTCAACATATTCAAATGGGTGTTCCACACCCTCTCCTAGAAAATTATACACAACACCAAAACCATCAGTGTTTAAGTCTCTAATACTCATATTGTCACCAAGATTTTGCATAGAAATGCGGTCATGATCTTCATGGTGGCCTTCATTGGCGTAATAAAAATGTTATCTTCTTCAAAATAAATACTTTTTGTAGTGGTTTCATTATGGTATTCATGGTTAAATTAATTTTTGTGGTCATTAGTGTTGTCCCCTTAAAACTCTGGGTATGTTCCCGCTTCTAGAGTAGTGGGCCTATCATCATGTTGTTGTAACAAGCCTCTGACAAGGTCATATTCGGATTTTTTTTTTCTCTTGATGGTCACCATCAAGCCTTAGTGGACCATTGAAACATATAATATATGATTTTCTCTCATTTTGTTTAAAAGACAATTTTAGATCAAGGACACCAAAATTGTCTTCTTTTGGTTCTATTGTATATTCTTCATGGGACTGTACATCTTGAGGGTGCCTATTGATGGTTGTTTCAATTTGTTCAAAAAATTGTTCCATGCCTTCTTATGGAGAAATATACACATCACCAAACCCATCAATGTTTAAGTCACTGATGCTCGCACTGTCACTGAGATTTTTTGTAACATTTCAATCATGATCTTCATGGTGGCCTTCATTGGTATAATCAACACTGACATATTCTTCAAGTTCTTTTATACAAATGTTCTTTTGGAGTAGACTCACCATCCATGTCTTTTCCACCATCAAGGTTCGGATGGATTTCAAGGGTGTGTCCACACCCTCTCCTAGAGAAGTATGCACATCATCAAAATATGGAACCAAAACTCTAAACTTTCTTCATGATTTTCAAAGGGATAAAAAGGGACTTCCTTTGGAAGTTCCTTGTCATAACCTCCAAATGCTACAAGAAATTTCCCCTTATTATGATTTCTTCGTCATAAATACTTTCTGTAGTGGTTTCATTATGGTCTTCATGTTGAAATTTATTTGTGTGGTCATTAGCGTTGTCCCCTTCAAACTCTGGTTATGGGCCGCCTTCTAGAGAAGTAGGTTTATCATCATGCTCCTACAGCAGGCCAGTGACAGGGTCATATTTAGATTTGTTTTTCTCTTGATGGTCATCATCAAACCTTGGTGGACCATTCAAATGTATTATATATTATTTTCCCTCATTTTTTTAAAAACACAAGTTTAGACCAAGGGCACCAAAATTGTCTTATTTTAGATCTTTTATACACTCCTCATGAGATTGTACATATTGGAAATGCCTATTGATGGTAGTTTTAATGTCTTCAAAAGGTTGTTCCATGTCTTCTTTCAGAAAAATATACCCATCACGTAAAACATCAATATTTAAGTCACTTATACTAATATTTTTACCAATATTCCATGCAGCATTGCGATCATGATCTTCATTGTGACCTTCATTGGTGTAATAAAAAATGTTGTCATCTACAAGTTATCAGCACAAACACTCTCCTCGAAGATACACACCATCCCTATCTTCTTGGACATCAATTCCATTAGCAAGTTTTGTATGGAGTTCGAGGGGGTGTTACAGAAGTATTTCTATCATCAAAATATGGAACCAAAACCTCTAAACTTTCCTGATTATTTTCAAACGGAAAAATAGGGACTTCATTTCTGAAAAATTCATGATCATCTTCCAGTTGGTCTAGAAATATTTCTTCTTCTATAGCTTGATCCTACTTTTCATTAATGCCACAATTTACTTAAGAAAAAAATTTATTTTTTCCGCAAAATCTAGCAGGCCTTAGAGAGGGAAAACCTACAAGGTATAACTAGACTATGGGACAACAATGGGCTAGTGACCCTCTATCACCATAGTCAAAACCCCCTGCTCTTTACGGACTCTCACCAATGGGAGGAGTCATGGTAGGATGGAGATCGCTTATGATAGATATTTTAGGTTGATGTATGAAATGATCTCACTAGGAGGTCTTCAAGAAAGACACAATTTAGGCTCATTGCTTCACAATTAGTCAATTCTCTTTTTATGAAAGGACCTAGAAAGGAGGGCATGGGACCTAGGGTTTGAAAAATTGTATGATTGTTAGAGTATCCAAAGTTCAAGGCCAAGATAAAATTCTTCCAAAAATTTATATCAACTATATCAAGGCTCATGAAACCTTCAAGAAATCCCTTAAGTTGAAGCAAGGAAAACTAGGGTCTCCCTCGTAGGCAAACAACTATGGAAAGAAATTTTATGAAGGAAATTGAAGTGAATGCCAATGAAAAGGATATATTTTGTCTCCAAGACTATCCTCTTGGTTTTTAGGCTCTCAAACCACCAAAACATCACTTTCCTAGGGATTCATACCAAACCCTAGTTTCCTAGCTTGGCCTTGAAAGGGTCGAAATAGGAGAGAGAAGAATATGGATAAAATTTAAGTATGATCACCAATCAACTTGACTAGTGCCTTGTCCCTTTGGGAATATGGATTTAAGGATGAGATAGGTTAGCTAAACTTGTTTCCAAGGAGGTATAAATTTGATACCCTAGCGACAAGATTTCAAATATTTACCCACTCAATGGAAAAATGGAATTTTACGGGAGAGCTACAATGAGTTCACCACTAGGAAAATTATTAATATGTTATTGATGAGCAATACATGCAACATTCATCTAGATAGAATTCAATTAATCTTCAACAAAATTAGGGAATAATTTATCATAAAATAGATTCAATAATTCCATACATTAGACATAAATAAATAGATGCTTAACAATCAAGAGCACATACAAGACAAAATGCAATATTTCCATCCATTGGACCAAATAATAACTCCAAAAAATATCCAAAATCATCTCCAAACATCAAAATTCATCCATGATTTCCAATTCAACCACAAGAGAAAAAGTGTGAGTTCCTCTAAGGAGGAAAAAATACCAAGTGATGATGATGAGTTACAAATTTGATTCTCCTTAACTTATTGGAGGAGATTGAAATGATATTTAGCCTATGAATCATAAAATAATGTGAAAAACATGCCTAGGTGACAAGTCGACCTAGCATCCTTTGTGAACAAAATCATAGCATACAATAGTCATAACTTCCTCAATACTTTTCAAAATCACTATTATGATACCAATTCAAAATTGGCATAAAAATTTGGCCTCTAATGGAAAACTTCAATCTAGTTCCTAGGCAAGGAAAAAATTTCCTCCCAAGATAGGGCCTTGATATGTATGGAAGGACAACCTCTTGCGAGCATAACTCCTACAATACTGCAAAAAATCACTATTATGAGCCCAATGTTGAAATGGAGCCAAAAACTTTCATCTTGTAGTTTGATTGTAATCAGCCACACTAGTGAAAAAATATGCACGTCACAATTTTTTGGTGGTTGAAGGGAGTAGATCTAGTGGAAGTTGTAAAGTAAAAAACCACAATGAGCCAAGGTATAGAGACCTTGATTTTAAAAACCCACCATTGTTAGATCTAGTAGCGGTGTGAGATGGAAACCATAAGAGGTGACTAGATCTACAGGCTGCAATCAGTGTATTACAGCAATAGCTTGTGCAACCCTCTCATCTCATTTTGTAAATAACATAGCAGAGACCTATAGCTTGGAATTTGGAGGGATTGATTGCTTTGTTCTATTTTGGAATTAAAGTGATGAAGGTAGCATTTATGGTGGGAAAGGCACCTCATATTTGGTGTAACTTTTCTTTTGATGCCTAGACCTAATTTTTAATGGTGAACCAAATGTGGTGGAAGAAATATGTGGTGAAAACGTTAGGACTTGGAGATTTTATATATGACATATCCATGACATTCAATTTGACATCTATTAAAGTGATGGGTCTCATGGGACTGGATGCATGTTCTTTCAAGACTAATTAGGGGATGTTTTTGGTGATGATGTGAAAGGAAGTGAAAAATTTTGTTGGTTTGTGCTCAATATGTTGATGAGAAGTTAGTGTATTACCTTGATTTTTCTTGAGATGAGTAATTATATTATAATTCCAATGTGGAATCATCAATTTGTGGAAGAATTTTGAGTTTTGTTCTCCTTCTTGAGCCATTGTACTTGTGAATTCTTCCAGAAAAGTATTTCTTCTTGTTGATGTCACTCACTGAGGTGGGTGAAAAAATGCTTCTCTTCGCCAGCAAGGGATTCATCTCTTCCCTGAATCATTTGTTTTTGAATGCATGCCATTCTTGATTCTATATCTTTTGGGCTTCTAAAATGTCTACAAAGACTATCATGTTCCATATCTTGAGATGTTGTTTGAGGTTTTTAAGTCTTTGTTGGAAATGATACATTAGAGTCCTTTTGTGTATGACATCTTGATTCCACCATTGATCTATGTTCTTATAAATGTATGGGTGGGAAGTCCAAAAAAAATCAAATCGAAAGGGCTTTTTGATGGGGATACCTGGGTTGTCGAAAGTGACGGGTATGGGCTAGTGATCTAATTTAGCCGAAGGGAGAATATTTGCATGTAGAAATTGACCACGGAGCATTAAGGATTCTGAAATCAAGAAATAGTTCAACTTGCAAACTACATGTTCTGACCCCCCACATTTATTGTTACAGGCATGGAGCCCATTGAGGATATCCACATCAATCTGTCTCAGATCACTGATAAAGGTGTTGAGTACTTCATTATCTTGATCATGTCTACAAATTCCTCCTTTTATTTTACTTTAAGGAAGAAATAAGTTTGAAATCCCTTCTTAGAATCCAATGATAATTTGCATTGAGATGTACAAATTTGGCAAGACTCTGCAAGATTTTGTGTGTTTCCAGAAGAAGATGCAAACCATATACATTTCTAATGAATGCATTTTATGAGGATCACAAGGTAAAACTGAGTGATTAAACTTCTTTCTATGGAAATTAAATTGTGAAATAGAATCATGTTTATATTCCAAAGAAAAGCAATTTCACCAACCATTCCTTTGGCATTTATAGTTGTAAATTTTCCCTTTTTCCAAAATTTTTTGAGTAGGGTTTCTATCATAATACTAGAAATTTTTGTTTCTTGAAACACAATAATATCATGTGATTCAAGACATATATTATTGTGTAAGAGTCATTTCTTGTTGTTAACATTAATTTCCCATATATTCTAAGAGATCACCTTCATTGACCAAAGGTATCTCTCCTATAATAAATGCAGATTGGTCTTGTGACCTCAACGATTACCATCATGCAAGAGTTATTTTATATTATTTATCTTGTGGGGTTGATTCCTAGGGAAAAAGCAGAATTATGAGATGGGATATTGGCTTAAGTACATTTCTTGCTACCCTTTAGGGCTTATTGAATTTGATCCCTAAGGATTGATTATATGTCCTTCCATGATATGCGTCCACATTTTTATGAATATTCCATTTTTAGGCACCTAAGGTACAATTTCATGATGAAGTTTTAGGGGTACAGTCATCGCTCTCCTGGACATATATAAGGGTCTAAGTGGTGATTTCAAACTCCTAAAAATTAGCCCTTTGTCTAATTATCCTTATGTTTGACTACCTTGAAGGTCTAAATCCAGGCAAGGTTTCAGAGCTTAATCCCAAACTGGAACTTATACACAATCAGTATTTTAGGATCAACAATCATGCCCAAGAAATTTATTGTTCTGACAGTTAATAGACCCCTAGATGAGGTGGATATTCTCATTATGTGGAACCTTCTTTAATTTGTATCATGCTAACATCTCTCCTTCTTCATATGTATGTAAAGTAAAGGGTTCCTCAGGGCAAGGAGCTCAGTCTATAGCGGAGATCTAATTAAGTAGTCAAGAAAATTTCTTGACATTTAATGATGTACATCTACAATCTTCTCCTTAGTAATAATTAAGTAGTCAGGAAAATTTCTTGACATTTAATGATGTACATCTACAATCTTCTCCTTAGTAATAATTATAGAACATTGCATGTGTTATTTAGTGATTTTGTTTTTCAAGATGATCTTATTCTATTATTATCTTATTTAGTGATTTTGATTTGACATATATACATTGATATAAATACATTTTTACATCGCAAGGTTGTAAAACCTCATGCTTGTGATAGTTAAACTCCTTAATAGTGTTGGCGAGAATGGCCAAAATTGCATGGTTATGCTAATAATTCAATCCATATCAGGTAATGTAATTGAAATTTTTTCTCAACAAAACATCTTTGGCCCAAGGCTGCTTTGAAGCAAGAAGCAAGAGTGGGAGCGATAATTTTCAGAAACTTCTGTGTCAGGAAGCATTGACTGTATTTTGTTGTTGTGTTCTCAATTGTCTTGTGTTCCACTATTGCTATGGAAAATCCATCTAAGAATTTTCAAATTGTGACATTCACTAATTTTGTCTATGTCAGATTATAAACTTGACAGTTCTCTTCATATTCAAAATATTGGGAGTCTCTAGCCAATGTTGAGAAAAAAAACATATCATGGGAGAGATCGAGGGCCTGAAGACAGAGTAAAATGATCTAGTGTAAGAATACTGAAAACGTTTCCTTATATTCAGTTAGGCACTAGAATACTACCATGTCCTATTGCAGTCTTAAGAATTCATGACCACTAAATTCCATTTTACCTAAGAATACACTTCAGCTGATGTAAGACTCTTACATTGAGTGTGATCGATGAATGTTTATTCAAAATCAGACTAAATATTGGATTGCTTAGATTGTTTTGTTTGACACAACCATGTTTGCATAGATCCTTGATTGGGGTGCTCATGGGGTGTTTCTATGAAAGGTACAATGAGGATCCAAGCAATGCAGAGATAATCTTTGGTCTACAGGGGAAACATCCTACCAATTCCACAAAAAAGATGTCTTTAGTAGCTAGACAGTTAGTTGAAAACCTTGTGTTTTGTTCATTTGTCCTTTCCCATAGAACAAGAATTTTTTTATCAATCAATTATGTCACATATTTACACAATTAGTGATTTATTTATCTCTATTGGGTCAAATGTTGCAACCCATGCTAAAAATTATGTTGGTTATGGTGGAAAAACCACTCTGTAACCATTTATAAAGAATTGTTGCACATCCAAATGGCCGCCTATTTTGATTCCATTACCCAAGGATTTTATTGTTTAAGGTTTGATAAATTGACGGGCCAGTATTTATAGGTTAATGATGCACAAAGGATGGAAATTTATTTAATGGATTGAAATGTGCTCTGACGTCCACGAAAGGCGTTAAAATATTCACCATGTTGATAGTGTGGTTCTTTTTGGGTGAGTTTTACAATTAGTGGAGCACATGGAAGAAACAGAAACAATCATAGTGCAAACTAAAACGGATTCAACGAATCTTGAATGTTGAATCTTGTTTTGAAGCTCGTGAGGGTTTCAGGTATGGGGTTTGGTTCCTTTATCGCACTTTGAATCATCTCTATTTGTGTCATTTTGGCCCTGGGTTCATGTGGGATAGGATTTTCTGTCATGGAATTCAGCTAATTTTTTTTATTGAGGATTTGAGCATTATATTCACTAGATGAGGGATTTTTTGGATTGCAGCTTTGTCTAAAATTTAATCTAGTGAAGTTGTGTGTACAAGAGAGATTAGTTCCTAATATCTTTTGGGTGTCGTATCTCTGAGGGATTTGTAAATATGTGCAATGAAATTTGCATTCTGGGATTTTTAAGTATGTGAATCACTAGGAATTTTGATTATTCGTATGCACAAATGTAAATTTACATTCATGGAGAAATCTGGGCAAGAAAACCTGTGCTTGTATAAATTCAGTTTATATTTCTTTAGATTTCTCACAAGTAGAAGAATCTCAACTTCTTGTATTTCTTTTAAATTTTAATTGGTTTTTTTTTTGGGGTTTTGACTATTGTGGAATCATCACCTGCATTAGCTGGATGGTCACAAGCTCAAAAAATCTTCCTTGAACCCACTTTGTTCAGTTGTACACATGAGTTCAAAATTTGTGTATGTCATTCCTTGAAAAGACAATGCAAAGCCCTATGACCGTCTGTCACTGAAACTAACCCTATGAGAAAAATGGTAGTTTATGCTTTCCTGATTATGTTGGATTTAATTCATGGTTCTACTAACAAAACATAACAATGAAGGACAAATGAGTTAACTAGATGACTATTTGATTGTCATTATTTGGGGTGAGCTTGTGCATGGACTCAAAATTTGACAAATTTCTATCATGGATTTCGAAATATGCATATATTCCATTCTGTCGAAAATAAAGTGTGATTGGAAGATAAATTGCTCAAAAGAGATCATGTATGTGAATGTTGATACATTTTTGGACAATTTTTTATCATCTACCGGTACAGACAACTGAAGACAAAGACAACCTGAGAAGAGTATTTTTGTTGCAAAAAGGACAATCAAATATGTGGACAACCAAATTTGGGGTTTTAAGAAATTTCAACAAGCATTATATGTGTTGTAATACGTTGTTTTGCTTATGATTTCATGGTAAGTATGCCTTCTGTTTTCAAGGTGGAAAAATATTTTATTATAATCGAGTTTAATTTGATTGGGTTGTGTGTTTCTCTTAGTGCTTCTTGGCTCCATATTCTTTAGTGAAGAATATTTCATGGTGAAACCTTAAAGTTATGAAAGAATTGTTGTAATTGATTTTTCCTGCAATATTAGAGTTTTATTTTTCTTCCAAGATCAGTGGGTGGAAACTCCCAATCATTGTGACAAGTCATAATACAAGAAATTATGTTACTGTTGTGCACAGTTTGCACCCCGATACAATTGGTCAACATGGACATAAATGAATACGTGGCCCCTTTATCTTGGCATAGATAGTGGTCTTTATTCCTCGACTATGTTATTTGTTCTTTTTTCTTTCCACATTCCTTACTAAAGTTGTCATTCTCAAGACTACAAGGTAAATGAGAGTTGTGAAATTCTATCTTACCTCCTAGATATGGAGGTTCCATTTACCAAATCAGCAAGTGGATGTTTTCAACCATTGCTACAAGTTGAATTTCAGGAAATTGTATCAATGGGACATGGTAGAAATCTTGGCTCTGCTGATGGATGATGGGGCCTTTTAGCTCATTATAGATACTCAATTATCTCTAGTAGAGGTTTTCCTATAACTAAATTGGTATATTATGAATGTTTCTACCCCTTTTTCTCCTCATGCATAGATGTATGACATAAATCTATTTATTTTTTTACTGCAAGTCCCTTTTCCTTTCAAAAGTAAAAAACTTACATCATTAAATAGTTGGGGCCTTTCATCTCTTACTGGAGCTTCTTGTGCTTTCTATCACCATTTTCCTATACATAAATAGCTATCAGTAATTGGCATATTGTGAGTGTTTCTGTTTTGAATTTACCAATACATAGACTTTTGGCATAATTTTGTTTCGTTGGCACTACAAGAAAGTCCCTTTTCCTTTCATCTCCTCAATGCTATAATTAAAGGTGCATAGTTTCAATTAGTCTTCAATTTACAGAATGTAAAACCCCGACATCCTAGACAATGGTGAACATTGCATGTAGGTTGTTATATTTCAAGTTGCTCACGGTCAGTTAATATGGTTTCTTTCTCGCGTAAAATTTTTTGATGCTTTCCATTTTTAAGTGGATCTTACATAAATACATATATATCTTGTGTTACAGACTGAAAATGAGAACCTCCCAACTGGGGTGATAAATTAAATTGCAAAGGAGTTGAATAGTCTTGATGAACCACCTCATGGAGGTATAAAATTTGTGGTGAATGATGACAACTTTTCAGGACATTGAAGGACTAAGTACATTCTAAAAGAATAATCCATAACAATGTAACATATTTTGGATGTTCTATGCTTGAGAGAGGGATCATTTGTTCATATAGATTTACTGAAGCATCTAAATTCATTTTTTTGCATGGCTATTACTATATTTTTGGAACATGAGTTATATTTACATTTATTGATGCTTTTTCCTACAGCTGGCACTCCATATGAATTTGGTGTTTTTCGAATGAAATTGGTTCTAACTCCTAATTTTCCAAACTCTCCTCCTAGAGGTAATTGTTGATCCTTATCATGATGCTTCATCCAATTTACATTCTCTTAAATGGATATTATGTTTGCTTTAGATGTTTAGTTTCCTATAATACATTCTTTTTTTCTGCTTACTACTTATCTAAATCATCAAGCATATAAGGGGGATGCATGAATTGTAAAAAATGAGAAATAAAATTTTGTGTCTTTCAATAGTAATTATTGCTTGGGCTGCGAGATATTTTGTCACAAAAATCTTCCACCCTAATATTGTAAGCAATGGAGAGATATGTGTCAATACTTTGAAGAAGGATTGGAATCCAACCCTTGGACTGTGACACGTTCTTCTTGTATGTGTTCATCTACTTATCAATTTAGCTTATTTATCATAATGTTTGTTAAGCATGGTAGTGTGTTACATTGGTTGGACATAATTGTGTTCGTTGCATATTTTTTTCTTAAATATTTGTTTCTAAGAGATACAATGTGCTTATGTTACAAACAAAATATATTGATATGGGTTTATTTTGCAAGCTCTATAGAAGCATTCATGCTTTGAAGCCCAAATTGAACAGTAAAGTGGAAATTTCAGAGTCTACTTCTTTAAATGAAGGCCCAAAAATACCCTTGTGAATTATCCTACCCCACATGTACCATGCACAACAAATAGGAGAATAATATTCAAGATCCAAGTATAAATTTCACTTCAACAGAAGCTATAGGAGTTGGTGGATTATCACCCATTACAAAGAATCTACAGGAGTGATCTCAACACTATCCAACAAAAGGGTGAGCAACATGAAGAGATAGTGCATTTGGAGAAAGGTTGAGCCTCAAGAGTTGTTGTTGTAATCTTATTTACATTTCCTATGATATAAATGAAAAAAATGAATTAGTATTTTACAAATAAGATAATCCATATTTCTGGACACTTGTTTGACTCCTTTTAGAGTAAAAAAACCATGGAAATATTAACATAATAAATGGAGTAACTTGATGAAAACAAAATTGCCTTCAACTGTTCAATTTTTGTCATCTTTATTTTTTCCATAGTATTGTACAATTTGATTTTGTCTTGATGCATTTTGTCATTGGATTGGGCCTCTTTCTCATTATTATTTGTCCTCAAACATTGGATTTTGTTTCAATATGTTTGAGAACTTTGTGTGAGTGAAATTTCTCGTTTTCCCACATTTGAAGATAGTTATTTTCACCAAAATATTTGTTTTAAGAAAGCACAAAATACAAAGTTGGAAATTTATATTTATGTCGAAAATTATTGGATGATCATATTACTAAAAATTTTCACTGAATTTTGGAAATGAAACGAATTAATTGTATGAAAACTTTGCAGGTAAAATTTACACAAGGGATAATTAAAGGCTAGAATTCAAGATTAATATTGGAGAAGAAACATAGTGGATAGGTATCATCCTTAAAATCATGTAGAATAAGTTAAAGGTTTGAATATCAGTGTGGGAAATGAGGAGATAGAATCTAATGAGTACAAATAAAGTATTGAATCGTTATAATTGGTAGAAATGACGAGGAGCTTGAAGTTGGAGGTGTGAGCTATAGCATTGATAACACAAGAATGTTAATGGCTCAAGAAAAAAAATCAATTGAACACATAACTAATATAAAGCTTAAATCAGTTTTAGAGGCAAATAAAGAATGATTCACTAATATAAAGTTTAAATCAATTAGACGCAAATGAAGAATGGATCAATTTTATGGCGAGAGGGGGAACACAAAGCATATTCAAATAGGGGGTCTCAAGGAAGCCTCTATGCACATAAGAAGTATTATTGTAGTTTGAAACATCACCACTCACCATCTTATTCAATGAAAATGAAAACGTCTCACATTTTAAGAATCAAAGAGTAGCCTGAAAGTACCTTTTTGAGCATTACATAGGTATATATACATAGGTTCTTCACTGGATCACTTTCACTGTAAAGAGACAAGATTTGATGTGATGGGCCTAAAAATCTTGATAAGACAAACAAGAAGCAAAACTACTTGTATGATTAGAACTTGGGTGAAGTAGACTTCTAAAAGTACCAACAAGATCAAACAAAGAAGGGAATTAAACTTATTTTCATTCAAAATAATCCTAACACATTGTCAAAGTCAACCAATCTAACCCATTGAGAGATGGGGATATAACCCATCGCTTTATATGGATTTGAGATTTGAGGTTGTAACCTTGGTTGTAGATAGTGGTATTTCATCTAGAGGGTCTATACTTGCGCTTGAACACCTTATTTGGTGCAAACTTATCCATAAATATTCATCAATTGATTTTTCATCATCATGTAGATAAATTTATATGTCATTTTATATACATGCACAAAATCAATCTTCCTAAAACATGGTTGATCTTTGTATGTTTAGACCATTAAATGCCACAAATCATAGTGAGATGCGTTTGAGTGTGGATTTAGTAATCACATTGTGGGAATACCAATATGCATCTTCTATGTATATCAAAAGAAGAAAGGTGCACTGTATAATGAGAGTCATCATGTCATTATGTTAGGGATATAAATATAGAGGGGTATAAAAAATGTTAATGAAAAAATGGATACCTACAATATCTAGTGAAAGTAGGGGTTTTTTAAATTGGGGAAATGTATTGGGTTAGTATTGGTAGTGGGCTAAATAAAGTGATTTTTAGAGGTATTTTTCAATATGTAGTCAAATTAAGGGTATTGTTTAGTATGCCACGAATGCACATGTTATGTCAAAGGTTCATTGAGTGAAGCCCCATGGCAGTGTCAATTGATTGATTAATCAAATTTATTAATAATATAGGATAATTAGATTAAGTAAGTTTATGCCTTCATTTGAAAAAATAAAAACAAAATATAGGTTAGTGAGAGAGCCCTAATAACTATGGCTGCAATTGTGTCATGCATATTTTATACATGAAAGCTTATGTAGAAAATGAAAATTAAATTTCACAAGACGACAAATTATTAAGGCTACACCTACTACTTAAATAGACATTCAAATGTATTTAAATAGACATTCACATAACTAGGTACAGGGAACAAGCAAGCCAATCATGGGAAGTACAAGTTAAAGAATGCAATGCAATTGAGGAAAATACAAATCTGGAGAATCTCCTTACAAAGGAATAAGGAATCAATTCTGTTTTGGAAAATTATGATCTTACAATAGTAGTCATAATAAATTTTGAAGTTTGTAAAAATGAAACTCAATGAGATAAATAAGAAAATTGGAGCCAGTCTCTTGCAAAAGAAAATACTAGTCATAATAATAGGAATTATTTCCTATGGCTCTTTAAATGATTTTTAAATGGTGAATAAAGGTTGAGTAGAACCAAAAATAATATAATATGTCTTAGGAGAAGAAATATTAAAAATTGAGCGATATTTTTCTAAAGTTAATTGCATATTGATGTTAATTACATATTGGTGTTAGAAATATTGGCTATGGAAATATTTTAAATTAAGAGAGAAAGTGGTTTCTTAAGACTCCTGTGCATTATTTCCAACTATATTCTGCAACTGACGCAGATGCCAATCATTGGAGGTACAAGTTAAAGAATGCAATGTCATTGAGGAAAATATAAATCTGGAGAATCTCCTTACAAAGGAATAAGGAATCAATTCTGTTTTGGAAAATTATGATCTTACAATACTAGTCATAATAAATTTTAAAGTTTGTAAAAATGAAACTCAATGAGATAAATAAGAAAATTGGAGCCAATCTCTTGCAAAAGAAAATACTAGTCATAATAATAGGAAGTGTTTCCTATGGCTCTTTAAATGGTTTTTAAATGGTGAATAAAGGTTCAGTAGAACCAAAAATAATATAATGTCTTAGGATAAGAAATATTAAACATTGAGCAATATTTTTCTAAAGTTAATTGCATATTGATGTTAATTACATATTGGTGTTAGAAATATTGGCTATGGAAATATTTTAAATTAAGAGAGAAAGTGGTTTCTCAAGACTCCTGTGCATTATTTCCAACTATATTCTGCAACTGACGCGGATGTCATCCACAATTTTGTATTCTTACATATGGGAATCTTGTGTCGTTATACTTTGGAATGATCAACTGTTATGCATTTCATTCAATCGTTAGTGTTATGATATTCAAAATCAATCATCATTCAATCGATAGTGTTATTATATTCAAAATGAGTGATTAATAAGGAATGTTTGTGTGAGGACCTTGTTTTATATGGTTTTTTTTTATGTGGATTGTGGATTTCATGAATATTTTGGAATTAGAAGGATATGGGCCAGGTCAAATAATTAACCTCGCCCATGTATATTATATACGAAGTCAAGTAATTCATTTTTTCCATATCTATCCAATCTCATTCAATCTCAAAATATTCAAAGAATCTACAATCAATTTAAGCTAAAAAATTCCATAGAGTATTCACATTAGAATAAGAGTTCCATATGGTAATCGCGTTAGAATGACTCTCGAACAAATAGTTTTCTTTTAACATTTATATGTAATTGTATGTATCATTGGGGTCTCTCCATCAAATATTTTTATTTTAGTTTTCTTTTAACATTTATATGTAATTGTATGTATTATCGGGGTCTCTCGATCAAATATTTTTATTTTAACATTTATATGCAATTGTATATATCATTGGGGTTCTTAACACACAAACACTTGATGGTTGAACAATATTTAGCAAGTGATTCTCTAAGGTAAACTAAGTCACCGTTCGCGGTATATTTAATCCTCATAAAGTTAGCTAGGGCTAACTTAAAAATAATTATAAAAATCCAACAAGTCAGCAATTCATGAGCAGGTCCATGTAGTAGTGTGAATTCCATCTATCAACTTCACTTAGAGCCATTACTACTCTCGACCACTCCCTTCCTTGACAAAGTCATCCTTCATACCGGGTTAAATTGTGCGTACTTATCTAACATGACCTTAATTCCCTAAAAAAAATACCATAAGGGTCCACTTGTCGATCTATAATGAATGAATTCATAATAAATTTCAAGGTTATGTAATATTCGGTATAGAGTTTAGATTAACAAGTTAAAAACAAACTGCAGAGCTATCAATTATTCTTTGGTTGATCAATAATTAATTCACACAATAGTAGACACAAAAATTGAACCGTGTTATAAGACATGAGATTTTACCCTATAAACCCAAACGGGGAAAATAGCTTTGAATTGTTGCATAGGTTTCATTTTGGTAATTTTTAGTTACAATATTGTTTATGGTTCTCTATGCATATACCCTTCATTGGCCAAAGACCCTTTGAGAGTGCAACTGCAAGAAGAAATAAAGAGAGTTGGGTTAATGAAAATGCCAATAGTCTCAATCTTTCATTTCTCATTCCTTGGTAAAGAGTCAAAATAGGTTTAAATCTTGGTGCCAACCACCAATCCATTAGTTATACCTAGTAAGTGAGTAGTTTTCAATTCATTAGAATACATACAAGTTCAACATGAGTCAAGCATGATTTTATTCATATTCCAAGTCGATTCACTATAGGGAATTTATCAATTAATGTGATGGGAGATCAATGCTTGAAGTTTAGGCAATGTTGGAGTTTAGATTGGCGAGGCAGTTGAGAAAACAAGTGAATGAACTTGTATGCTACTCAAAAAACATGCCAATGGTTTGAACATAATTGTAGTGTTGAATGAGAGACAAAATTAAGGTAACAACTCTATTGTCACGACCTTCGATCTGAGAATAGATAGACAGTCTAAATTCCTTAACGATTGGGTTTTCAAAGCTTCAATGGATACAAACAAGAAATAACTAGCACATAGCATATCATTGATAAGTATGTGAATAACCTAAAAATTATTAATAAATTATTTACTGCAACAAAGAAATCCCTGAATTTCCAAAAAAATCAAAATTAAAATGCCAATTAATTTATCATAATAGCAAAAGAATCACACTACAAATAATTACAAAGGTGCACAAGCATCAAGCATTAAGTTGCACACTACAATGAATAATTAATTCACACAATAATAAACAATTAAACCACATAATAAAATACAAATTTACCTTGGAATCTCGAATAGAAAAACTTGCTTCAAATCATACTTCAACTTTCATTTCAACAATCTCTAATTGCAATCTTCATCTTTCATTTCAACAATCTCTAGTTACAATCTTCATTATTGTCTATTCACACACCATTACTTAATCCAATATTGTATATTTGTCTCATTTCAAAATAAATCTCTCTATTAAAACTAATTTTTGTACATGTATCTCTTTAATATTAAAACTAATTTTTGTACATGTATCTCTTTAATATAGTATGATTGTCTCATCTCGGGATGGTTTTCTATGTTAAATTTATATTTTTATATATTCAACTTATTTTAAAATAATTTTTTATTTTAAATTTACACGTTTAAGGAGTAATTAAAAAAAATCAAATTCGTTATATTGAAATAATTCTCTAAACTGCAGTGATATTATAATTTATAATTTTATTATAAGAGTTCATATTTTTCACATGTTTTTCTAATGTCCATGACATCATTACAATGGTTTTGGCTTTGTTAAAAAAGTCTTTGTTTTTAGCATATTCGTGATCTTCGTAATGCTTAACGGCATTAAATGCATGAGCCTTTTCTCTTGCAATTAGATTTTTAGTGAAAAGAAACTTAACCCTTTAAGAACGGACTTCATTGGCTCAAAGGAAGTTTGTGTATTCATTATTTCAAAGGAAATTTTCAAAACACAAGTTTGCCTCCATGGTCTTCGATGAGGTGACCATTGTATTTCTATTTATGAATCCCATATGCAAATTATTTATGAATCCCATATGCAAATTAATAGAAAATATAGGATGTTAGTTCTAATTGCAATAATTATGTTTCATTAATTACTTCGAAGCATGAATAGATATGAGATCTACAAAATTTGAGAACTTACATATGTCATATTCGGAATATTTATACATGATCCATGTTTCTCTCATCTTAGTTGGGAGAAAACTATAATATAGGTGTGATTTTAGGAAAATCTATACATGATCCATGCTTTTCTCATCTTAGTTGTAGAAAACTATAGTATAGGTGTGATCTGTAACTGTTCCAATTTAATACTTTTGCGAGTGTGGTGACATGTCCAATGACCACGCAAAGCTTTTTGTGAAAACCTATGTCCAAACAAATTATCCTCTTTACACAATCTTCTTGTATGTTAACATAGTATAATCCTCTTTACCTAGTCTTCTTGTATATCAAAATTATGTTAAAGGCAATTCTTAATTCTATAGAGTCAAGAAATTCCACGAGTAACATGGTTTCTTCCGGGTTGTCAACTATTAGTAATTAGAATTAAAATTATTGTATACAAATATTTTTTTGGTAAATATCACATAGTAAAGAATTTGGTTGACGTGTTTCGAATAAACTAGTGTGGTTCATCTTTAGGACCGATCTGAAGATGAATCACACTAGTTGGTTCGAAACGTGTCGACCAAATTATTTGCTATATGATTTTTACCGAAAGATATCTATATACAAACTATGGAGTCACAGAAGCCATATTTCAAATTAAAAATATTGTTGAAACATTTTTTTAAAGGTTTTTTAAGGATGTTAGTTTTTAAATATTTGGCTATTAATTTAGTGAATTTGCAACAATAAAAGAATCTAAAAATGAAACATTCAAATAATTCACCAAAAAAACTGAATATCCTAATCTAGCATGCACAACTGAAATAAAATCTAAAGACAATCACACCATAAAAACACAATGACACCAAAGATACCCGAAAAAAAAAAACCCATTGGGGAAAACTTGCAATGTGTGTTCTTTATTTCTTCTTCGACAATTCCTCTATTCAAAAAATTACAATGATGAGGGAGAAAACTTCCCTTTCACTAAGTGACCTCTAAAAACCCCTCAATGTCCAAATTGGATTGTGCCTTGCCTTCTCAGCGTGACCTGCCCGCACGTTGTACAAAACTCTACACGTTGTATGAAATCCGTACAGATCCATACAACCTTCTGCACAACCCCTCTACACTGAAAAAACACTGCCTAGCTGAAGGTGATGCTAGCTGGAAAAATATGGGTGTTGAATGCCTCTTTTCCCTACCCTCCCTGTGTTGGTCTCAATGCCCTAATCACTAAACACACTCGCTACAAATACTGAGGAGAACACACACAATTATGATGCCCAAATCAATCTTTCCACCAACTATCTTATCTTCTCTTTATAACTCAACTTGGGCCCCACCTAGCACTCCCAAAAGCTGAGAATACTATATAATATAAAGTTGAGATCAAATTATAATTTGACATTATAAAAATATTTTTTTCCTAAGTCAATACATAGGAAATAAATAAAATCTATGGTAGTGGAAATCGGTGGGTCTCTCTGCTAGTCTAGGCATCATAGACTAGACAAAACCCTTGCTCTCTAACTCCAGTCAACAAAGGATTTTCTCAAGTTTAAGGGATTAACTATAACAAAACCTTTGCCTCCGCAACCAAAATGAATCCCATCCACTTTGTTATAGCCTTTTCCACCTCATATAAATGGGAAGTCCACATTTTTTCACAAATATTTGAAAAAAAAATTACATGGAACAACCTCCTTGCTATGTTCAAAATGACTCCAACCTTGTTCTCCACCTTAAAAATGTCTCTATGGTTTTAAGCAAGCTCCTCAAACTTAATATACTAGAATAGATAGCTTTCTACTTGACACCAATTTTTTTAGATTTCATTCTAACTCCAATGTCTACCCAAAAAAATAGGTAATCATCTCATAATGATTACTCTCTATGTTGATATCCTTATTCTAACTATATCAACCTTAAATAAATTTGAAATGGAAAACTTAAATTGCATTATTTTCTTGGCATGCAAGTATTCAAACAAAAGAGGAATTCCCCTTTTACAAATTGTAAGTATCCCTATGACCACCTTCATTACTTTCACATGACAAAATTGCAAACCAACTCCATTCTCCAATGTGAAGTCAAACTCATTGCGACCTATAGTACTCTCAAAGTAGATGCCATATTGTTTTGTGAATTAATTCGTAGTCTTTTATATTTGACTCACAACCACCTTGATATTTCCTTCATAATTTGTTCTCTTGCCTAATATTTACAGATACCCCATGAGAGACATGAGAAAATAGAAAAGGGAATACTTCAATGTATTCAAGTTACAGTGCATTGTAGAATACATCATAGTTTGAAAGAGACTCATTTATTGGTTGGTTTCACTAATTATAATTGAGCTAGCGACCATGATATCAATAGACTTGCCAATAACTTCAAGGATTAGTTAAAATAGTCGAGTGTTCATCGTTAAAGTACATCATCCAAGGGATCAAAAATATGCTCAAAAATGAAAGTGCTCAAAATCACTTGAAACCGGCACCAAATTATAGATCTGGTTGTTTTTATTCCAACAATGTTTAAATCACCTCAAACTAACAAAATATGAGGAAGTTATCGTGTTCTGAGTTTTTGAAAATTAGTAAGAAAAATCAACTTGCAGGGTTGATTGTGTTGTGTACACATGCCACGTGGTAAACCGTACACTGACATGTTGTCGACGTCAGCAAGATGACCAAGCAATGCGGAGCAAATCAAAACTTGACACGTGGCCCAGTTGTATGTGGACAACTGTCGCATCATTATTGGTTGAAGACTTATGGCATGAGCATTACGAAGTGACACGTAGCCCAATTCCAAGGTGCCACATGGCACTCTGGATGGTGCCAAAATTTGGTTCAATGGACCGACAAGCCTCCGACAAAATCAAACTATTGACCTCCCACAAGCCAGCGAACTGATCTACCATCATGCCACAGTGTTTCTTGTTATACATAAGTGGCAAGTTTATAATTATAGCCATATGGTTTGGTTGTTGGCGGTAACGTCAGGCCGACGGGCCCGTCGCTTGGTTATATGAACCACTTGTGACTAGGGCACAAACCAAGGCGAAGGTGTAGGAAGAGGGCGCAATTGTTAGGTACAAGTCACAGTTACATGGGAAGCACACAACAATCGGCATAGGTTACGGAGGGGCAGGGCATGTGGCACCCCTCTCACGCCCCAGCCATAGTCATATCAACCGACGCACGATCAAGAGCTAGGCCAGGGAGGTGCGTGGCCTATGGCCCGCACCCCATAGTCACTTGTTGCACCATATGACTGACAAAGTGTCAGAGATAATGGCAGAGAGATCGGCCCTTTTAAAAAAATTGTTTGATGTTTCGACAAAACACACCCAACGCTCTTGATTTCGTGGGTCAAACCTGAGACCTACAGGTCACAAATGTAGAAATTATGACGTAGATTTGCAATTGTTCATGAATTTTTAATCAAAATCACAAGACAACCCTACTCTACTGCTCTTCAGAATTCAATTCACAATTTAGAACATCAATCACAAACATGCAATGAGAAATAACACATGCACGCAATGTTTTTTTAGGGGAAAACAATCTGCGAAAAACCCCTTTCCTTGCTTGCATTAATCTGATGAATAGAGATGTGTCACAATTGTTTTGCTTAACTAAGCACAACCTGCAAGTGAATAATCTATCTCTCTACTCACTGAGAATCGCTAATCTACCAAGGTTTTTCATTTGATTGCATGCAACATGTATACACTCAAGACTAATCTTCAATTGATGTTACACTACCTTGAAATCTCCACCACGACTGGGGAACTCAAATTCTTTGCATGCACTAATATTTTGGGCTAATTGATCAGTTAACTGGATGGTCAATGAGTTAGACTCAAGTCCCACTGCACAATTGACCTTCCAATAGTTTCTCCAACAGTTGGAACTAGTTTAACGTAAAACAAACTGAAATAATTGACGTGAAATACAAGATTCTCAGAGAGCTTGATGCAACGTTGATTATCACAATAGATCATAGTTGGATCCATCATCTGACCAAACAATCCCACAAGTATCTTTCTCATCCAGATCGCCTCACATGTTGCTTGACTTACATTCATGTATTTTGCTTCAGCCACGCTGAGTGCCACAAATATTTGCTTCCTGTTGTACCAAGAAACAGTTGTGGAACCAACACTGAAAATTCCACCTGATGTACTCTTTCGATCTGGTGGATTCCCCGCCCAATCTGCATCTGTGAAGCCACACAACTTCACTCCCTCTGTTTTTTTGTACCATAGTCCAAACTGGGTAGTGCCTCTAAGTTATTATAAAACATGCGTAATTGTCTTCTAAAATAATTTGGTTCGCCTAACCATAGCTTGACTCCACTGGTTGACTGCATAGCACATATCTGACTGTACATTCACAAGGTACATCAGTGAACCCACTAGATGTCGATAAATGATAACATCCACTTCTTCACCTAAAGTGGCATCCTCCTTCCTCTAGTTGGTCACTAGAGGTGTCTCCTTGGATTTGCAACTCTCCATGTGAAAACTTTGTAGTACCTCATTTGCATATTTGCCTTGAGAGACAAACAGCTCTCCATCGCCATATTTCCAACCCAAAGAAGCAGTGCATGAGACCTCTGTCTTTCATTTCAAATTCTCTTACAAGGTCGTCCTTGCAAGATTTGATCAGTTGCTCATCACCAGTTAAAATCAAGTCATCAACATATAAGACATTCATAAGCAATTTACCTTCTACCAAGATATGATAGAGGTTTGCATCCGCTTAACTTTTGGTGAAGCCCAAACCAGTGAGATAGTTGTTAATCTTTTTGTACCAAGCACAAGGTGTTTTGAGACTGTACAACACTCGCTTGAGTCTACACACATGAGGATCACGATCAAAAGTATCAAAATCTTCTGGTTGCTCGATGTACACCTCCTCCTCAATAACCCCATTGAGAAATGTTGTTTTTCCTCCTCAAAAACCGCATTGAGAAATGATGTTTTTATATCCATTTGGTGGATCTTCCACCCCCTCTTTGCAACCAGAGCAAGAATTTCTCTAATGGATGAATACCTTGCTACAAGAGCAAAGATTTCCTCTTAGCCAATTCCCTCAACTTGAGAGAATCACTTGGCCACAAAATTGGCTTTATACTTCTCTATGCTTCTGCCTATTGTCTGTTTTACCTTGAATATCCATCTCAAACCCACCACTGATTCATCTATCGGACTTGGAACCACTTCCCAAACACTTTTTTTCACAATGGTTCTGTAATCCTCCACCATTGCACATCAACCCATACAGGTTGTTGTGCTACTTCCTCGAAAGAGGATGGTTCATAGCCATGTAGCTAGTGTATCAATCACATGACCTCTTCCTGCACAAATTTAAAGGAGCTCCCACATTCTCCCTTGCATCCTGCACAAGTCTATCAACTTCCCTAGTCCTTTTTATGTGTTCTCTAGATGGTACTACTTGAGTGGTTGTCTCCACTCTTTACTCCTCAATTTGTCGTTGCTCCACAACTTCCTGAGGCTTCTCCTTTGAAGTTGAAAGCTCCTCTTATGGTGGAATCTGAAGCTCCCTCTCAAGAGAGCACTGCGTCACGTTTTCCTCATCAAACTTTACATTCCTTCGCACAACTGTCATTTTGAAGTATGGCAAGTACACACGATAGTTGTGAGGAGTTTGTGAAACCCTCAAATACCCCCAATTTTGTTATCAACTCAAGCTTCTTCCCTGATTCTTTGGAAACATTGCATTAAATAGAGTCTCCAAAATTCCTGAAGTGCAACACATCTGACTTCCTCCCTAAGAAAGCCTCCTCCGGTGTAATCATGCTAAGAATCAAATCGGGACACCAGTTCTGTAAATAGTTTGTCATGTTGCATGGATTTGCCCACAAATGCAGTGGTAGGCCTTGGTTATGCAACATAGCCCTCACAGCTCCCACAATGCTACGGTTCTTTCTCTCAACCACCCCATTTTGTTGTGGTTTGTGGGGTGTTGTCAACTCTCGTCGAATGTCTTCTTTCGCACAAAAAATTATGAACTCATTTGAAACGTGCTCACCCTCATTATCGCTCTTGTGAGTCTTCGTCTTCTTGTCAATTTCTTTCTTAACCAGTGCATTGAATTCTACAAACTTGGAGATTGTCTCTTCCTTCTTCCACATGAAGAAGATCCAATGATTCCTTAAGAAGTCATCAATAAAAATGACAAAATATTTGGGTCTGGCAGTGGAGGCTATCGAAAAAGGTCCAAAAACATCAATGTGGATCATTTCTAGGGTTGCATGTGCTTTGTTGTCCCAATCATGGAACATGGATTTTGTGTACTTCCCCAAAGTGCATCATTTGCACACATTTTGTTGCTCAAGTGCTCCTTTAGGGAGGCCATTGGTTATTTGTTGCATAATCTTCAAGACGCCATAATGCAAATATCCAAGTATTTTATGCCAAAGTTCATCAACGTCACAATTTTGCACTTTCTCCACCTTAGTGCTCAATGCAACGCAATCTTCCACATCTAGTTTATACATGTTCTTCACCTGAACCCCGATTTGCTTCACCTGTCACGTGGCTATGTGTCTCAGGAATGTTTTTCCCTTGCTGAAAAATACATCATAACCACGATTTTCCAAAACTGCAACGAATATGAGATTTTTCTTTAGGCCCGGGATGAACATGACAGCCTTGAGCCTGAGAGGGGAACCTGAATCCCTCTAAAAGGAGACTGTATCAATCTCGATCGCGTTGTACCTTCCGTCGTCCCCCAGCTCGATGTGCATCTGAAGATCTTTCTCTTCCAGGGCGTTGAAAGGGGTTTTACACCATGTCATGTGGAACGATGCACCCGAGTCTAAGTACCACATCCTCCCCATCATTGTGCTCGTCATGCATGTGATAAGGGTAAAGTCAAGCTCAAACTATGAAGCCAAGGCTTCCCCTGCTAATCCTCTTGAGGAATTCTTGCTTGTGTTTTTGTGAGGACACTTCATAGCATAATGCATGAATTCATGACAATGGAAGCATTTAATTTTGGACAAATCTTTCTTCTTGCCCCCTTGGTTGGATTCTGGTTTGGTTTGAGATTTCTTCTCTTTTTCCTCCTTTCTCTTTCCAACCATTGGAAAGTTTTCATCCTCGCCCTTGGAAGTAGCCTCATCTCTAGTATTCCGCCTTATTTCCTCCTGTACCAAATTGGACCATAAGCATTCTCAATTCAATAGTTTCTCCCTCTCGTTCACCGAATTTTGGTAGCTATGCCAACTCTTGGAAAGACCTAAAAGGGCTAGGCTTACCAAGTCATTTTCTACAACATTAACACCAACCCCGCCAAGTTCATCACAAATTTGTGTGAACTTGCTTAGATACTACGGAATAGTATTATTCTCCTGCATCTTGATATTTCGAAATTTATCCTTGAGAACCAGCGTCCTTTGGTCACTAATATTCTCGAACAATTATGTCAGTGTTTTCCACATTACAAATGAAGTTTCTTTCCCATGGAGATTTAAGACAATGTGATCTCATACTCCCTCCAAGACTATTCTCCTCGTCTTTGCTACATCTTTCTTTCATTGAACAAAGTTTTGGGCATTGAATGTTTGTGGCTTTGTAATGTTTGTCTTAACATATTCTAGCAATCCATTGTCATCCAATATCGCCTTCATGTGATCCTTCCATGCAATGAAATTAGAGTTGTCTCCCAAGGCATATTCTAGCCGCAGCCCATTGAAAGTCATCTTCCCAACTCTATAGAGATCCTGCTACATTGAACTGCAAAATCAATCCTCCTAAGAAACAAAATTGAAATTATTATTCTAATGTGAATCCTGCTCTAATACCATGTGGAAATTATGATGTAGATTTGCAATTTCTCATGAAATTTTAATCAAAATCATAAGACACAAACATACTCTATTGTTACACAAAATTCAATTCACAATTTAAAATATCAATCACAAACATGCAATGAGAAATAACACTCATGCATAGTGTTTTCAGGGGAAAGCAATCTGTTAAAAACCCCTTTGTCAATTTGCATTAATCTGATTAATAGAGATGTATTACAATTGTTCTGTTCAATTGAGCACAACTTGGAAGTAAATAACTTATCTCTCTGCTCACTGATAGGCTTTGACCCAAACTTAGTCAATTTTTGCCTTTGCTTGAACCCCTATTTCCTTGTGCAAATCCTTGAGATATTAGGCCCCTATTATTTACGAAATTCCTCAAATTGATTGTGCAAATCTCAAAGTTGATCATTTAACTACATACAACACCTGTACACTCAAGACTAATCTACAATTAATGTTACACTACCTTGGAATCTCCTAGGGAACTCGAATTCTCTACGCACACTAGCTAATTTGAGTTGATTGATCAGTTAACTGAGTAGTCAATTAGTTACACTGCACAATTGACCTTCCACTAGTTCCTACAAAATATCAATCACAAATAATTATCTGAACTAACTCCTCTAACTTGAATATTGTCTACTAATGTGGAAATTCGAATTTTATCAATTTAATCTAGGCAAAGTCATTTTTTCAACAACAAATTCTACATCATACCAACACACCACAAACCCTATTTGTTGTCAATTTTGAAATGCATGGCAGTTTGTAGAAAGTTGTGTAGACAGTTTAACGAATAAGGCCTATCTTGGCCATTTTTCAACCTTTTTTAGCCTAAGAAGAGCCTACACAGGGGTTTTTGAGCATTCTAGACACAATGGCGATGTCATTTTTACACTTTGAACATTGAATGTTGATGTATTTGAACATTGGAAGATGGGACCCAGAGACATAACCCAAGAAGGGTGAACTCCATCAATTTGTTGTGGTTTGAAGTTGTTTTTTGTCCATTTTAATTGTTAAAAATCTAACGAATTTAACTTACGATCCATTGCCTAAAAAACATAAATTAGCTTGCAAAACTTTATATGAAACCTTCAAAAATCTAGTTCAAAATTAAGGCAACGATGGAGCTACACATGCACTAAATCAAATTATTCAATCCTATCCCAAGTTCATAGTGGTAATCAAAGTTTAGAAAACATTTGTTTCCTTAGTATATGGATTTGTAGTTATGTAATCTAACAATCACATGTTCCAAAGATTAAATGATCCTTTGTAGTTATTTACTCCAACAATCAAAATATATTCTACAGAAATTATTCTGATAGTGCATATTCCTCTCAATATTAACAACTCTATTGACTTATTGTTTGACACCCAATTGATCCATGATCTATTTAACAATATCGAAAACCATTTTATTCATGATCGATTATGTAAAATTTTACTTTTATATTAATACATTGGATAAAGTCAAACTATTTCCTTCAAACTATTTCCTTCTAAAATGTCTAAAATGTCATCACATAATACATTGATTGATGTATTGATCCTTTGATCTCTGATTTCTCTATAAGTAATTGCTTGCGAGGTTCAACCTAATCAAACAATTATTAGACTCCATATAATACTATAAAATATATTCAATGCATTAATCTACACCTCCCCTAGTTTTGTTATGAAAACTATAGGTTCAAGCTAATCAAACAATTATTAGACTCCATATAATACTATATAAAATATATTCAATGCATTAATCTACACATCCCCTAGTTTTGTTATGAAAGCTATCTATTGCTTGAGAGGTTCAAGCTAATCAAACAATTATTAGACTCCATATAATACTATAAAATATATTCAATGCATTAATCAACACATGCCCTAGTTTTATTATGAAAGCTATATCTACGATCGTCCCCTTGTGGGGAAATCTCCACATATAAGTCACTAAGTGCCTTCGGATATAATTGAATGCTAGGCAAGGCCGTGTAACCACATTGCTTCACATTGATAAGATCGTTGGGACCAAGAATGCTAAAGGAGTTCAAGAAACAACCTGTCTTCAATGGCTATGGCTATGAATTGCTGAGATTTGAAACAGCCTGTCTTCAATGGCTATAGCTATGAATTGCTGAGATTTGAAACAGCCTGTCTTCAATGGCTATAGCTATGAATTGCAGAAATTTGAATCTACAAATCTATTTGACAAGATTATCCACAAGTTTTTACGCCTCGACAAGACTGCCCCTAAGGAGTCGAACATTTGCAAAAGGCTTGGGGATGCTGTCAAACACTACCTCCATTCGAAAAGGGAGAACTACAAAAATCACATTTCTATTATTAATAACATTGTTGTTTTCTAGTGTTGTCTAACTATTAAATGTTTTGGAGATTTTGGCCAGAGTAGAAAAAAAAAAACAATTTTGGTCAAATTGATTTGTGGTGTTAAAATTTGGTTTTTGTTTATTTAGTTTTTGGTTGCATATATAGATCCAGCACCATTAAAAAAAAGCCCTTGAGCACTTGAATTGTAGAGAGTTTACAAATTAAACTTTTGATTCTACAAATTTTGATTCCAACAAATCTCTACCAAATTCTGGACAAAGTAAACCAAAAAAACCTCCAAACCTTCTAACAGATAGAGTACAGGGTAAACATACCCTTCTAACAGATATAGTACAGGATAAACATACCCCACTTAATGTTTGCTTAATATTTACCCCGCCTATAGGGTAATGTTTACCCCCTGGTTGGTCAGTTATCAGTTGATGATGATGATGGTTAACGTCCACTGAGACCCATCTTTGGCCTATCAGACCTAAAGAAAAGAGTTGTTTATTGATTTAAGATTTTATTCCTATGCTCAAAAAGCTTGGAGAAAAGCCTCCCAAGCTCACTGTAATTTTGACATCTTAAAAGGCTAGGAACTTGGAAGGTTAGTATTGCAACAAAGATTATGAAATTGAGCTCAGTTATATCAGTATTCAGCTAAACATTTCTATCGCAGAGGAAATTAAACCCTTGAGTATATATTTTCATATGGAGACTAAAGACTCAGCTCCATGAGCCCAATTGAAGCAGACTGCGTTGGTAAATTTGATAAGTTCACTTATCATGATATTCGGAGTTCAATTTCTAAGTATTTTTAGTTTAATTGGGCTTGGAATTGGGGGAAAAAACCCTCTGTAGCACACGTAGCATTTTTGGATCCCACATTGAATAAGTTTTCAGAACTACAATCCAAGTTAGTTACATGGCTTTTCCGGCTCCACGTAATATGGAAATCATTGCTGACGCCTACGAAAGCTTTTCCAATACATGACTACGAATGATTATAGACGGCTTAGCCCTTCCACTTCTGGATCTGACGCTGATATAGATCTAGAACCTACAGTCCAAAGCTCACTCCATGGCCTTTTCAAGTTCAGGCAATAAGGAACTTGTGACTGGCCTAAGAAGGCCATCTTTGTGTAGTACTTGGATCATGGTGATTTGGTCGTGCATCCACAACTAAGTTATCCAGGTGTGCCCCGACATGTCTATCCTCTCTACAACTCTTAAACATGCACTCTCGTAAAGCTCAGGCTACCTCAGATTAGGCAAATAGCTTGTGGATCAGTCTCAGTGGCTCCACGGAGTTGGCATTGCTTCAGGACAAATGAGCTTAGATTGGTGATTGTAACGTGGCCAAATATATTTTCAAAGTGTAAATTTGAAAGATTCGAAATAAAAAAATTAAGATTGTGTTAGTAAATCTTTGTAGATTCAAAAAGGCCTACTGAAGAAATGCTCGCTGTATTTCAACCATCTTCAACTGCTCTCGGAATACCGAGTGATGCTTTCTGTTCTAAGTTGCATCACACATGAGCAAACTAAGCCCAATCACTTGTACCCTCTAAATTGTCTAGTCATACCTCAAGCAATCACAGGTCCTACTACCACAGTGCAAGTAGACAAGTTGGTGAGCACAGGGGGCAGAGGGAAGGAGAGCCATGTGGCCAACAGGACGATGTACCATGTTTAATAATATCCAATGATCTTTGCCATCAGCTGTATGGTCTGCAACACTATGGTCTGCAACACTCCACTATGGCATTTACATAATATTAATTCGTTTATGGCTAAGAAACCATTCAGGAAGAGACTGACTAGTCTCTGTGATGGAAACAATTCAGAAAGATACTCGTCTCTTTAATTTTCAATCAAAAATAAGCTTTTTGATATGCATACACACCTAGGATTCAGACAATCTCTACAGATCAAACGTGAGACTTTGAAAAGAAAATAATATTTTAGATATGCTTGCACAGTTTAACTCCACCTCGTGCAAACTCAGTAAATATAGTAGAGTGCTTATAAAATACATCGCAAGCGAATCATCAAACTGGAAAAAACATAGTTAACAAGAGAAACCGACCAATAACCACCAAACATGTCTAAAATTTACAGCAAGATAAAGTTTCTATTCCTATGGTCAAGCATCAAATGCACCGGGCTTCAAAATAAACAGAGACATCAGCATGGATATGTTTCTCTGAATCAATTTTATCCAACGTCATTGATGGATAAGATTGTCAGGTCCAATCCATTGGCTTTGATTTCCTCCTCTGAATTACTTTCTTCTACACATTATTGATATCAAATGCCATTCAGGTTGGTGCGGTAAAAGGTCAGATGCATCCTATAATATTGCTGTGGACTAGAGAACCAATATGAAGACGAGCAACTAAACTTGTCAGTTTATCTACTAAACTCGACATTTTCTATAGAATTCATGCAAACTGGGGAAGCTAAAACTCCACTAGCAGTCCCAATATTGAATAGGCTACAAAGGCAAACAGTCAATTGCTTATGACCATTGGAAGATGCATCTTATATATCATTTATAAAGACTTCTTAGCTTCAGAAGGAAATTTGAGCTTAGCAGAAACAAGTGAAAATGGATAGAAAAATAAAGTCGCACTGCTCTTGGAGTCCCTTGCATGGCTCCTCCGCAATAAACAAACCTAACTTTTGCATTTTTTCATCAAATTCTACGAAAAACAGAGTTGTCCAAAAAGGAATTTAGCCAGCCTTCTTGTGAAATACCTGAACTTGCTAATAGATTTGAATTTCTTCAATTCCAGGCACTTAACACTGCTCTTGGAGTCCCTTGCATGGCTCCTCCGCAATAAACAAACCTAACTTTTGCATTTTTTCATCAAATTCTACGAAAAATGGAGTTGTCCAAAAAGGAATTTAGCCAGCCTACTTGTGAATTACCTGAACTTGCTAAATAGATTTCTTCAATTCCAGGCACTTAAATCGCAAGGTCTTCCAGAAAGATATTGAGAAAAGATGGCAAACAAGAAAAAAATGGCATTCGGAAGAGAAGGGTTCGATGAACAAATTAATTAAAATACAGAATAAATAATCGAGACACTACATGATATACATTGAAGTTTTGAACTAGGATTTAACATAATACCAACATACATACAGAATTGCAACATGGAAGTAAATCCAAACTCTATTTAACCATTCTCAATTAACTGGAATTACCCACAACCATTCACGGATCAATGTTGCAAACTGAAGAGAAGCCACCAATTTTAACAAAAATAGAGAAAAATGTTCATATAAAGATATAGATGTATATACTTAAATTCCACGGATCATTCCCAAAGAGGTAACAGGCTCAAACAGTATATGAAGTCACACATCTAGAATGGCATTCATTCAAACAAGTTTCTTCAATCACATCTCCTTGCATTAATTATTTCACTTCTTTAAACTACCACGAACACCAGGACGAGGCTTGTTTGGGTCTGCTGGAACCGTGGCATGTTTGTTAATTATTTTACTTTCCTCGTAGGGAATTTTCGGGTGCTTTGCCTCATGGTGAATTTCCATTGTTTTGATATCAGGGGCAGTCGTTTTACAATGAGGGCATTCATACTTGGCATGGCCACCTTTCTCACCACCGAGACGATCAAGTAAACCCGCCTTTCCTCCGCCTCTGCTTGTAGTTGCTGCATCAACTTTTGCTGCTATTTCCTTAGCTGTATGCTTCTTTGGCTTTGCCTTACCCGTCATGGTATCTGCTAAGAATCATAACATCGACAGAAAGAAAATCACTCAACAAGACCCACGTCAAAAATACATAATCAGGCTTTGTAAAAGGAAGAAGTCTATATCACATATGGCATTGGTGTTTTAATAGAAATAAATAGGCAACCCCCACGTCAACTTAATAATTTTTATAACTAATCCATTTTAACCCCATATCTATTAAGCACTGAAAAAACTCATAAAAATCAAGGTGTGAACCTTTCAGTACAATAATAAATTTAGCGATAAGATGGATCTATGGAACATCAAAGACAAGAGCTCATATAATTCAGGCTCTGAACATCAATAATAACATTGGGCTTTTTAATAGAAAAAATAGGCAAAACCCACAATCTAGGCTCTATAATATAAGAAACAAATGAAGCCTACATAAAAATAATATCACCAGACAGTGTAGAAGACAATCCACATCAAAAACGTTGTTAGGCTCTTAGTGTAGACAAATCCCACATCCAAAAACAAAGCACACTTTGTGAACTGGCTCTAGCTCAAATGGTAGGAACAAAATCCATTCTCCTCCCCAACAGAAAGTCAAATCCCAGTTTTGATGTTCATTTTCTGTGAGCTCACTGTTAATTGTAGCTCTTCTGACAATGTACCATCCATCTCATTATCATCTATGGGCTCAAGCATGAAGTGTAGCAGCATGGAAAAAAACTGCCACACGAAACCCACATCAAAAAACTGTCACTATGTCCCAGGCAAAACCCACATAAAAACAGTCCTAGGTTCTGTTTTAGACAAGTCACCATCAAAAGAACATTTGGCCTCGTGATACCGGTAATAGACAAACCATAAACGAAAAAAATGACTAGATAATACAAAAGACAAAGCACATATAATTTGGACTCATTGATAGAAGAAATATATGAAGCCCATTAAAAAAACGATATCACTAGAATGTAAAGAAGACAAATCCAGCATCAAAAACACTATGTTAGGCTCCATGATAGACGAAACCCACATGAAAACATTGCCTTGGGGTCTGTAATGGATAGCCCACATCAAACACATTGTCTCAGGGTACATAAGTGACAAGGCCTCTACAAGACAACTATATTGAGGTATGTAATCACATCAAATATAGTATTAGGCTTATAAAGGAAAAACCCACATTAGAAAATAGCAAAACTGTAGGCAAAGCTCATGTTATTTGGACTCTGTAACAGAAAAAACAAATGAAGCCCACATAAAAATAATATCACTAAATTGTATGGGAAATTAAATCCTACATCAAAAATTGTATAAGATTCTACAATAGACAAAGTTGAAAGCCCACATCAGTAGCAAACAAGATCGGAAAATAACAAAGTCTGTATCAACCAAAACTATTGATTATGTAATGGAAAAATAGTAATAATAATAATCCCTATCAGAAACATATTAATCTCCAATGTTATCGGAACCGAACCGGTTATCGAACCGGAAAACCTTGTGGACCGGGAACCAGTCGGAACCAGACCGGAACCGGAAAAAAACGGGAAAAAAAACCGGTTTGCCAAAAACACATAAAATATTCATATTTCAAAGAAAAACCAGATATATTCATGTACATCCATATTAATCCAAACCATTTAAACACAAATATGCAAAAGTTTTCATTATATAGGTGCAGATAGCCAAAATAGCACTTAGTGCAAAACATCGCTGAACAAAAAAATGTAACAAACATCAAGAAACAGGCTCTAAAAGGCCTTTATAGTCCAAAATAACATGTTAGATCATAGTATTATACTATAGCCTACAATACTACAAGCTACATATGATCAAATCATCAATCATCATCAGAATCCCTAAGTCACCTGATACAGGGATACGGGGATTCGAAGAATCGGATACGGGTACGGTGACCCCGGAACAGTATACTTCTGGGATACGATACGTTATATATTATTTTATTAAAAAATATATATTTTTTAAAATATATATATATATATATATATATATATATATATATATATTAAAAATTAGATATTTTTTACGCAAATTCATACTTAATTCATTGATTTAAACATAGATTTATCTATCATCTTCGATAGTCAAGGTTTTGTTTGAGTGATGGGTACATTTTTAGTAGGGTCATGATAAAGGAGTTTGACAACCAATGTCACTAACATCAAGGTACATAGAGGGATTGGTGCTCTTGATTAAATACGAGTTCCATACCCTAATACATGACAAAATTCGATGGAAACATTGCAATAACCCAATCCTGAAATCCTAAAAAACTGATAACTCTGCTGGATTTTGAATGAGATCTAAAATTCTACTTGCTCCATATGAAATCCAATGAGGTCGGAACCACTCTCAAACATCCTGAGTCATTTCATGGTAATGTTAAAAATTTAAGTAAAAGGATCTTTTACTTTAAGAATTTAACATTACCATGAATAGTGTGAGGGAAATAGAGAGGGTGGGGGTGTTTAAGTAGCTTTAGGGGGGGCTAGGGTAGCGTTATTAACTAGGAAAAATAATAATTTAGAAAAAAAAATTAAAAAATTAAAAAAAAATTAAGAAAAAAAAAAAAAAATTTTAGTGCCCAGGCTTGTGAACCGGTGGAACCGGTCTCTGAACCGGTCCGAACCGGACCGGTACGGAACCGGCTGGTTCAGTGACAGAACCGGCCGGTTCAGTACCGAACTGGTCATTTCCGGTTCGGACCGGTTTTGCCTCCAAACTGGTCGGACCGGCCGGTTTTTCAGAACCAGTTCGGTTCTGATAACATTGATAATCTCACATCAGAAATCGAAATTGATAAATGTAAAAGAAGAAAGGGTGGGAGGAGATATTATGAATAAACCAAACCAGCGAAATAAAACAGGATTATTTAACGAAAATATAGGCAAAACTGTCACTATGTAGGTAAAACCCACATAAAAACAGTCCTAGGTTCTGTTTTAGACAGTCCACATCAAAAGGACATTTAGCCTCGTGACACAGAAAATAGACAAACCATAAACGAAAAAAATGACTAGATAATACAAAAGACAAAGCACATATAATTTGAACTCATTGATAGAAGAAATATATGAAGCCCATATCAAAAATGATATCACTGGAATGTAAAGAAGACAAATCCAGCATCAAAAACACTATGTTAGGCTCCCTGATAGACGAAGCCCACATGAAAACATTGCCTTGGGGTCTGTAATAGACAGCCCACATCAAACACATTGTCTCAGGGTACATAAGTGACAAGGCCTCTACAAGACAATTATATTCAGGTATGTAATCACATCAAATATAGCATTAGGCTAGTAAAGGAAAAACCCACATTAAAAAATAGCAAAACTGTAGGCAAAGCTCATATTATTTGGACTCTGTAACAGAAGAAACAAATAAAGCCCACATAAAAATAATATCACTAAATTGTATGGGAAATTAAATCCTACATCAAAAATTGTATCGGATTCTGCAATAGACAAAGCCCACATCAGTAGCAAACAGGATCCGAAAATAACAAAGTCTGCATCAACCAAAACTATTGATTATGTAATGGAAAAATAGTAATAATAATAATCCCCATCAGAAACATAATAATCTCACATCAGAAATCGAAATTGATAGTAGTAAAATCAGAAAGGGTGGGAGGAGATATTATGAATAAACCAAACCAGTGAAATAAAACAGTATTATTTAACGAAAATATAGAGCACTCTGTTTAGACTAAATTTAATCAAGTAAACAATTTATAACCAAAGAAAGAACCCAAAAAATACCCAAAATCATCCGTCTTTGCAGAGAAAATGCTCAAAATCTTTTTCCATTTCTTTAAGAGCTGTACTAATCTCGCATCTAAAATCAATAGTGAGGGCAGAAAAGGGTAAAGGAGGCAGAGATATGATGGAAAAAATTAGTGATGAGGATAGATAGTGGGAAAATAAAAAAATCAGGATTATTTTATATTTAAATATAAAGCTCTCTGCTTCAGACTGAATTTAATACACGAAACAATGTATAATGAGAGAGAACGTTAAACTCTTTTTTTTATTTCTTTAAGAAAAGTCCTAATATCGCATCAGAAAACTGTAATGAGGAAGGCAAAAGAAAAAATGGGGAAGAGATATTAAGAATAAATCATTTGATGAGAAAAGAAATAATGGGTAACAGATATTATGAATAAACCATTTCGAGAGAGAAATAGTGGGGAAAAAATCATGACAAAATTAATGCCCCTGAATCTAACTCACAAAACAATTTACTCCCAAAAAAAAATATCATCAATATCTTTGATGAGATAGAATGCTCGATTATTTTTCTATTTCCTTTCAATTCAACGAATACACAAAGCCCATGTCCAACAAAATTGTTGGTTGCCTATCCCACAGAAACCCCGATGAATCGACCGTAACTCAATCCCAAGATGAATCAACTGAAACGGGACAGCCCAAAAGGGGCAAAAAAAGAAATGAAAAGAAAGAACCAGCTCCTGTATTAGACGAATCCGCATAAATCAAAAACTGATATTAAAATCAAAAACGAAAGCTTCCTATTGTACAGGGAATGACGGTCCGTTCCTGAGACGAAAAAATACCCAGGGCATGTATTGTCTAAACAAAATGTGGGATTGTTTTATTAAGTAGATGAAACTGCGATGGTCTGACCACAAACATGGCTTACCTGAAGTTGGGCGCAGATGGGGATCCCTGTGCAGCAAATTGAACTGAGCAGAACAGTTTATCTCGACCTCTCGCGAGGGTTTCTGAAATGGGGTTCTACAATGTTTTTATAATCTACTTTGTGCTCTTTTTTCAAATCAATCGCATCTTTAAAGAAGCCCCGCACAAACCCCAGATTAACTCTGGTTCCACACGGCAATTTATAGCCGATGAGCTATTACGATGATTACTGAGAGCATCACTAAACCCTCCTCTGAATTTTTTAATTCTTAAATACGGAGCGCACAATTCGTTTTCTACCGGGAATGACGGGTGCCACTATTGCTGACAAGAGACGGAAATGGAATCCGTTTATTGACCGGAATTATGGCCGTTTTCATTGGGCTTCATGTTTTACTTTTCGTACAAAAAGTCCTTCCATATTCGCTGATGGAGAAGATTTAATTTTCTTTTTAATATTTATATATCCAAGGGTGTGTGGTGTTTAAACTTTATATTTATATATTTATTTTGGGTGTTGTTAAGTGTGCGGTGTTTTAACTTTATATTTATATATTTATTTTGGGTGTGGTGTTTTAATTTTATATTTATATATTTATTTTGGGTGTTGCTAAGGGTGTGGTGTTTTAACTTTATACTTATGGGTATTGTTTAGTGGTGGAGATGGAAGTTGTTAAGATATCTTTATGTTTAAATTTTAATAAGCTTAAAGTCATTTCTATGTTGTAAAGGAAAAATATCATAAAACATGTGTTAAAATCAAAATGGTGCATACTTTAAAGATGAATCACAAAAAAATTAAAGATTATTTGAGTTTATAGAGTTAATAATGATATTATTATAAATAAATAAAAAAGATATTGCTAATTAGTTTTGTCTTATAAAAACAACAAAAATACTAATTGGCCAAAGCAAAGATAGACATCAATGATGGTAGGCACAATGTCCATATCTAATAAAGGATTTGTATCATTTAAATGTGGACATTATTCATTCAATGATTGAGCCGAGAGGCTCGTTTTAAAAGCAATATGAGGGGATGTGTAAGTTTGTCTGTTCGATCTGTTCCTATTTAAAATAAAAATAAAGAGTTAAAAATTATGTCCTAAATAGAAAATTAATGTCTGCTATAATAAAAACAAAATTGAATATGTTGTAAATTAATACTTAAAAATATGTTAATAATAAAAAACCATAAACCAAATGATGGGTGTTGCCTGCTCGCATCCTGAGCTCTGCTAGGGTTTCTGCTGCGTGGCTGCCCCTGCGGCGGCCGGCCTCAGGCCCTCCCTATGGAGACGTTGGGTGCTGCTACGGATTCTCATTCTTCTCCCGCCTTCGACGCCTTCAACCAGCTTCTTGCCGGGTTGCCCCAGAAGAAAAGAAGCGAAGCATCCAAATTTGTTAAGAAGCTCGATGAAATTCCTGAGATCTCTTTGCCTCCGGAGGCCCCCATTCAAGTAGCTTTATCTTTGGCGGATCGAGGTCTCATTGGCCAGTTCACGGGTTTGTGGCCTTCTCCGAAAACTACTGAGCAATGGGTTAGCAGGAACTGGGCTCCTTTGATTAAGGAAAAGGTCACCTCTTACTTTCTGGGAAAAGGGTACTTCCTCTTCGAATTCTCCTCCAAAGAAGACAAAGACTTGATCTTTCAAAATGGGCCGTATTTCATGGGTTCTCAGGGCCTCTATCTGAACAAATGGACTCCGGACTTTGATCCGGCTGTCGATGTCCCCAAGGCTGTTCCGGTGTGTGTTCGTCTTCCAAACCTCCCAGTTCACTGCTGGAACTGGAGTTCCTTGAGACACATTGGCAACACTCTCGGGAAATTCATAGATCGGGCAAACAATAAGGACCAGTACGACTGTGCCAGGATCTGCGTGGAAGTAGATCTAGAGGTTGGTCTTCCAGAGGCTATAAAAATCAAAGTCGGAAGCTGGTCTCATGTTCAGATCTTGGACTATGAGCAATTTCCGTTCAAATGCAGGAAATGCCACGTTCATGGACATTTTGCTAGAAACTGTCCGTCCAATGCTGAGCCGGAGAAAGGGATTGAAGAGGGTTGGAACCAAGTCAAACGAGTAAAAACCAATCACAAAGGACAAAAACCGGGAGGACCCTCTGGAAAAGGCTCTCAACAGGCCAATGTTCAACGCCCCCCTCCCAAAAAGGCGCAAGGAAACAAATTTGACCCTTTAAGCCAGCCGACAGAAGATTCTCAGGAGAACGAGACACAAGATCCAGTTTCTCCTAGCAAAGATACTCCCTCAGCCCCCCTCAACGGAACAAGTGCCGAAGATCCCAATGGTATGCCCTTAGATGATGAGGAAGAAGAGCAAGAAATGGACGAGTCAGAGGAGGAAGGAGAAATAGGAGAATCCCAAACCTCGGTACGAAGATCTACAAGAGGCCGTAAATCTGACAGGGAAAAAAGAGAGCAGGAGACTTACAAAGATAAGTTACAGGGCAGTCAACCAACTCTGGAAAAGTTGCTTGCCTCAAAGCCAAGGATGTTGAAAAATCAGACTCATGGCTCCAAGGGGGCCCATCAGAAACATAAATAATGAAGATCATCTCCTGGAATTGTAGAGGTATGGGGAGTAAAGTCAAGGAAGAAGCCATGAGAAGCTTAATAAGAACAAAAATCCCAGACATACTTCTCGTCCAGGAGACTAAGTTGGAAGACGTAGTCTTCCTGCAAGTATGCAAGAAACTTTGGTTCAAAAGTGAAGCAAGAGCAATCTCTGCCCAGGGAGCTTCGGGAGGGATTGGCACTCTATGGAACCCTAACAAATTTGTAGTCACCTTTGAGGCTAGAAATACTTACTGGTTGCTGCTGAAAATGAAAAATCTGGATACCAAGGAAATACTTTGCCTCTTCAATGTTTATTCTCCAGTCAATGTTGGGGAAAAAAAGGAATGTTGGGATACTATAAGGCAACAAGCAGACCTGACAAATCTGGAAAATATAATTATTGCTGGAGATCTTAATCTCACGCTCCACTCGTCTGAAAAAAGAGGAGGCAGCGTTGTTCGTGATCCGGCAAGGGAATGGGCAGAAGATCTTCTGCAGGACTGGGACTTGCTAGATATCAAACCCTCTTCCGGTAAGTTCTCTTGGTCTAACAAAAGAGTGGGCCCTGGTCATATTGCTGCCAGATTAGATAGATTTTTCATACAAAGCTCCTTTCTGTTACTAGGATTAGAACCCAGAATGCACATCCTTGCTAACAGCGTATCGGACCATAAGCCTATAAAGCTTGAACTCCTGGCCCATCCAGACCTGGGCCCTATTCCATTCCGTTTTAGTCCTCTCTGGGTCAAAGAATCAAACTTCATGCAAATTGTCAAAGATTGTTGGAGTCAGCCTGTCAATGGTACTCCCTTCTATATCTGGGAGGAAAAACTTAGAAGGGTAAAGGGCGATCTAAAACGATGGGCAAAAACCCTGTCCAACCCGGCTACAGAAAGAAAAGCCATCAAAGTCTCTCTCGCCTCTCATCAATCTCATATGGAGCACGCTATTGTCACAGAGGAGATCCTAGACCAAGAGGCTCATTTGCAACAACGCTATCATAAGGCCTGCCTAGCTGAAGAAGAATACTGGAGATTAAAATCTCGAAATCTCTAGCTCAAAGCAGGGGACAAGAACTCTGCCTTTTTCCACAAACAAACCCAAGTCAGGAAAAGCTTCAACACTATTTCTGAGATTAAGGAGGATAACGCCACCTTCAAGGATTTTGAAGACATTAAAAAATCAGCCTTCTCTCACTTTCAAAACTTGTATAGTGAGGATAAGGACTCGGACCAATACTCAGATCTGCTTGACATTATTCCTTCTGCAATTTCTCCTCGTATGAATGAGATCCTTGAGGCCAAAGTCACCAAAGACGAAGTCAAAAAGGCCCTCTTTGATATGGATCCGGATAAGGCCCCCGGGCCGGATGGCTTTTCTGCCAGGTTCCTTCAAGTTTGTTGGCCGATTGTTGAAAAGGATCTGCTCAAAATGGTTCAGAAGTCTCAAAATGCTCAGAAAATAGGAGGTAGCACAAACTCCGCTTTCCTAGCCCTAATACCAAAGGAAAAAGGTGCCAACAACTTCAGCAGATTCCGCCCGATTTCGTTATGCAATACTGGGTACAAGATTATCACTAAAGTTATTGCAAATAGACTGAAGCTCATTCTTCCCAAAATAATTCTGGAGAACCAAGGAGGCTTCATTCAAGGAAGGCAAATCGTGGACAACTTCACCCTTGTTCAAGAAGCAATCCACTCAAGTCTTCTTCGAAAAGAACAAGGTATGGTGATTAAACTTGATTTAGCAAATGCTTTTGATCATGTAAATCATAGCTTTCTTTTAAAAGTAATGAGCAAGTTTGGTTTTGGAGCAAATTTCATCAAATGGATCCAGGCATGCATCTCGGAGCCTTGGATCGCTCCTCTTGTAAATGGAAGAGCCACTAATTTCTTGAAAGCTTCAAGAGGGCTAAGGCAGGGGTGTGCTCTTTCCCCTCTACTTTTTGTCATCCAAGCCTCTGTCCTCAGCTACCTGTTAGACAAAAAGATGCAAGATCAAGATATCAATGGACTGTGTATTGCTAGAGGGGTAAAAAATATAAACCATGCCCTACTTGCGGACGACACTCTATTTTTGGGAGCTGCCTCTCTCTCCTCCGCCTCTAAATTTAAAGCAGTTTTGGATGACTTCAGTGAAGCCTCTGGCAGCGTTGTAAATAATAACAAATGTCATATCTACAGCTGGAACACCTCGCCCAGATTGCTCTCCGCTATTTCTAGATGTTTGGGTTTTGCTGCCTCCTCCAATTGGATCTCCTTTAAATACTTGGGCCTTCCTGTTTTCCATAAGAAATCTACAAGCAAAGACTAGCTCCCTCAGCTGGAAAAATTCAAGTCTAGGATCCAAGCCTGGGGCTTCTCCTGGCTTAACACTGCTGGCAAATCTGTCCTTATTAAATCTATGCTCTCCAGTCTTCCCCTATTTCAATTCGCTGTGCTTCTCGCTCCGGCAAGTATATTAAAAAAAATGGAAGAATTCATGCAGAGTTTTTTCTGGAAGGGAGGTAAACAGAATGAAAACAAGATTCCCCTTATCAGTTGGGAAACCATCTCCAAGCCTCTGAGGGAGGGTGGGTTAAATTTCAAAAATCTCTGTCAGCAAAACATGGGTATGGCAGCTAAGATTATTTGGAGGATCATAGCGCCCAAGCCTGGCTGGGCCCAATTGGCTCTCTGGAAAAAGTATTTCAGGGGTCCTCGTTCCTCCTGTTTAGACAATGTAATCCATTTGCCTTATTCGTCTTTTCTCAAACTGTATGTTAAAGCTGCTCCCTTAATCAAAGCGCACTCCTATTGGATTCCAGGAAATGGAAAAAAGATCAATATCTGGGCTGATAAAATTATGAATAAGGACCCAATTGAAGACAGAGCCTCCATTAGAGCGCTGCGTTGCTGGATGGATAGAGAGGGGCTGTGTTCGTTGTGGGATATTTCTCTTTGGAAAGACTCTGCCTGGGCAGGGTGGAAACAAATTGAGGTGCCGGCTCACCTGACACTCGAATGGTCCACGCTGCTGGACCTCCTCCATGGCTTGGCACCCACGCGCATGAGGAAAAAAGATGTGAAAGGCTGGGGGCCGAATGCCAAAGGTTACACTGTCTCCATGGGATATGACAAGCTGAAAGAGAGGCTTTACGTCCCTCTTGACCCTGCACCTTGGCAGGGGGTCTGGCGTTTTCCTTCATGGCCCAAAGTCGACTTCTTTGCTTGGCTCCTTTGCCACGGCAGGATCCTTACGTATGACATCTTGCAGAAAAAAAGGTTCTATGGTCCCTCCATCTGCTCGCTGTGCAATGAAAATGCAGAGATTGTTGCCCACCTAGTCCTCGAATGCAAGTTCTCTAAGCAGATCTGGTCCTCCTTCATTCACAATTTGGATCCCAACTTTTTGCTCCCTCGTTCCACTGCTGATCTCTTTTCTAATTGGGCAATCAGATATCCTGGCCCCCCTTCTAAAAATTAGCTAATTAAATCCGCATGGGTTGTCCTTCCTAAGGTTATTTGTTGGCAGATCTGGCTAGAAAGAAACAGAAGAATCTTCAGAAATATTAAACAGAATCACAAGGTCTTAGAAATCAAGATTAAATGTCATCTAAAGGAGTGCTTGACTGATATAAAAGATGATTCCAATCTCAACCAACAGGACATTGCTTGGGGATCTTCCCTTGACTTGCAATTTCAACCAGCAGTTAGAAATGTCCCTCCTCTCAAAGACTGGCAAATAAGGAAATCCAAAACTGACCTTCAAGACTGGCTCAATTCACATTCAAGGCACTCTCTCTTTTTTGATGGGGCAGCAAAGGGCAATCCGGGCAAAGCTGGTGCTGGAGGTGTTGTTGTAAGTCCAATTGGGGAAAAAATTCATACCTTTTCTTGGGGGCTTGGATTCTCATCCAGCGTTCAAGCTGAAGCTTTGGCCCTCTACCAAGGCCTCAAGATCCTCAAAGATTTAAATATAAGTGAAGCTAATGTCATAGGGGATTCCCAGATCATTATAAACGCAATGGTTTCCAACTCCCCAGCCTCGGATCTCAAACTAGCAAGGTTGATATCCAGAATTAAGGGTATGGAAAACGCTTTTCAGAAGCTGAATTACTATCATGTGCTGAGAACTCACAATAAACAGGCGGACATTGAAGCCAATAAAGCTACCCTCCTCTCTGCCGGGGTCAAGATGAAAGACGAGGAAGAATCTTGGGAACCTATCCCATAAGCTGTCCGTGGTCATGTTTTACTGTTGGCTCTTAAATAAATTTGTTTGTATCTTTAAGTTAGGGAAAATCTCTAAAATCGAATTTTTAGATTGTCTGTCATGGAAGAAGTTTGCAAGCTTCGGCTGCATTTTCAATATTAGCAGTAAGATGCATCAGGATTTAGATATCCTCAATGTAATCAGATTTCTGGCATTCAGGCCAAGATGAATATTAATATCACATAACCGTTTCTGT